>PVJA010036628.1:0-20948 GCA_004027025.1 Myocastor coypus
CATTCAGCTATAAGCTTCCCATCTAGAACTGCTTTCCTTGTGTTCTATAGATCTGAGATGTTGTGTTTCCAATATGTGCAATTTAAAATTTAAAATCTCTCCGTTTCACCAGTGACCATCTAAGTGATCATTCAAAAATGTATTATTCAATCTCCATGTGTTTTTGTAGTTTCTGTGAATTTTTTCTGTTCATTTCTCATTTCATTCTGTCGTGATATAATAGGATACATGAGATTATTTCACTTTTTATGTTTATTAAGATTGTCTTTGTGGCCCCCAATTTGGTCTCTAATACTCCATGGGCTGCTGAAAAGAGTGGGTATCTTGCTGGATATAAAACGGAACACTCTGTACATGCCTGTTAAGTCTACTTGATCTCTAGTGTAGTTTGACTCTGATGTTTCTTTGTTAATTATTTTTGTGTCTGATTGACTTGTTTGTGACAGTGGGGCATTGTAGTTACCTATAATGACAGTAATCGGCTCTATCTGTATCTTTATTTTGTAGCAAGTAGTGTTTATTTTATGAAATTGGAGACTATTAAGAATTCTTTAGCCACAGTGGCTCTACCTGGAGTACAAGAGATTTGTGTTAGAGGTCTGTTTTAATTTCAACCTGCTACATGGTCTGCAAGGTGCATGTGCTTCTATTTGGATTTGTTTCATCACCTATAGATGGAATCATAGAAATCACATTGACCTTTATTTCTTTGACTTAAGAGCTTAAGTCAGTAACTTAACTTTTCAGCAAGTCTTCTCCAGGTGACATAGTGACATCAGCCTATTTGAAGTAACAGCTGCCTTTTATCCTAATGTATTATACTATAGCACAACTGTAAGTGTTATCTTGTAAATATTCTTATAAATCTTCTGTAAAGTATTTCATTTAATTGTAAAAGGTTTAAATAAAAATTCAATATGAAAATATTTTATAACTTAATAGAGGACTATTGATTATTATGTACAATAAAAGTTTCATGCTTTATTTTTACTTAAGGCCATTACAGCAGATACTACTATAAATTGAGAATGTATAACAACTTCCTTATAATTATATTAAAATTTTCATAAAAATATTGAACAATGCACATAATCAGAAAAGACCAATTTGACAACCAAGGCTAATGGCATCATTTGTAAAGATATTCATCAGCAATTCTGACCATTTTTAGAGTGGATTCATTGTAATATTTGTACTGTGAAAATAATAAGTGCAATAGGCCAGGATTGTTATGTGAAATCTCTAACTTCTAATAAAATGTTAACTGATACATGGTCCTTACATCTATACTCTGAGCACTTCGATGATCAGTATATTCATTTTTAATACAGAACCACCTATTTTTATTACATATCTGTACTCTTAATGTGTACAAAGTAAATATTTATTAAATATTAACATTAAAATAGTAACAAAAATAATCCAGTACAATATGTTTTACTTTGCATTACCAAAATCTAAGGATGAAAGGTTTCCACATAATATTTCTTAAGAAGGAAAGCAGGTTGTTATCAATGTTATGCCAGCCACTTTGTGAGAATGGGCTTGATACATTCTCCTAAGACCAGATTCCTTACAAAATACATATTGTCTGCATGAGAGTCTGTCAAATATATATATTTGAGTCAGGAATGGGGCACACAGGGACATTCTGTCTCTTCTGAAGGTTCACTAGTTTAGTCTGGATTCATATTGTCCTTTGGTGACCCAGAATGAAATACAGAAAAGCTACTACTGGCTAAAACTGACAAACCCTAGTTCCAAAATAGATTTCTTAAAGCAAAATTTCTTAAATGTTTAAACTCTAATTGAGACATAGAGTATATTTAAGGGAAGATTTTGTATTAGAACAAATCAATTAAGTAGAAAAATTTCTTTTTCCTCTACCGACCTTTTAAGTCCATATTACTATTGAAATACACACAGTATCTGTGGAAGGCTTTTTTATTTTTTAATTTGCTTTGTTTGCCCTTTAGGAAAGTAAATTTCTTTTGATCAGAAATTACTTTTTTTTTCGGAACTAGGAATTGAACTGAGGACCTTGCACTTGCCATGCAGGCACTTGTGCCCCTGAGCTATCTCTCCAGCCCCCATAAATTACTTTTTAAATAAATCTTGTAAATGTCTAATCTCGCTATCCAAATTAATGGCATATCCATCAATTATTACCAACTACTGATAATATCAGTCATATATTTGAATGAAAAGACAAGTGGTTTTATATTTATTCTTTTCTCACAAAGCATTCTTGTATATTCAACCATATAGTCACTAGTTTAGTACTCTTTGTTTCATTGTTTCTGACTGCTTTCATGTTCCTTCTGACTAAACAACTTCTATCATTCTTGCAATATGGTCATGTTACTGAGGAAATCACTTGGCTTCTATATGCCTGAAGAAGCATGTTATTTTCATTTGTGATGTCTATTTTGATGGCTGTCATACTATAAGTAGACAGTTTCTTATTTAAGACTTTTCTCTACTTTCTTCTCACATTTTTTTTTTTTTTTTTGGTCTTTTTGAGATAGGGTCTAGCTGTGCAGCTCAAGCTAGCTTTGAGCTCATTTTTGTAGCCCTGGCTGGTCTTGAACTCGCACTGATCCTCCTGCCTCAGCCTCCCAGGTGCTGGAATTACAGGCGTGCACCACCACGCCCGGCTTCACATGTGTTATTGATGATGGGAAATCTGTCCTCATCTTCTGTGTTCCTCTGTGTGTAAATGAGCCTTTTGGTTCTGGTTGCTAGGATCATCTCCTTATTTGGAGAAGTTTGATTATACTGTACTTGGAGATAACTTGCTTCACACTTCTTTTGTGAGATTTGCTGAGGCTTTTGCATCTGAAGTTATTATAGCACACTGCTTTCTTCCTTACAGAAATACTAATACCAGAAACTGATACAGATGAAAGTTAAAAATTCTATATATACTATAGCACAGTTATTTAAAATTCAAACTATTACCTGCACAAAATAACAGAAGTCTCCCACTACATATAAAAATCTGAGGTTTAACAGATGACAGATTTGCCATAATGTGCTTAGCCTAAAGGTGGATTTCAGGGGAACTCTAAGGAGATTAGTAGGACAGATTTTACTAGGGATTTTAAAGAAGAAACCAGCTACTTAGGAAGCTTTCCGTATATGAACCAGTTGAACAAGCATCTATTAGACCTTGGAGAAAGCAGTACGACTTGAAATGGCAAGGATTCTTTAATTTATAAGAACTTAAATGTTTGGAAACATTATATTTGAGTAAGAAATCCTGAAAATTTCCCACTGGTGCTTGGGCTTGAGAATGAGGAAGAATATTAGCAAATGTTAAATATTATAGAAATTGAGTAACCTGAAAGAACAATAAAAAAAATGGAACACTTCTGCTTTCCCTGAAGGAGTGAAGGTCTGTCTCAGGATCTTCTGCTCAACCAGAATATGACTTTGAGAGAGGAGGAAGAGCAGTGTGAGCTGTGAGGGGCAGCACAACGCTGCTGAGCAGGTTTACAGATTCTCCCTGGACAGAAGAGTGGGGTTTCTGTGAAGGGAGTCTTCCTGCAGTTTATACCAAGGCAGCAACATCTTGCTGCAGTTTTTAGCTCATTCCTTCTGTGAACAAGATTTGACTTTTTAACAATCATCATAAATGAGGAAGGGGACATTTCATTTATTTGAAAATGAAATCTGTGTGTTTATCTCAAGTTTGATTCAGAATTGGGTAATTTTCCAGCAAAAAGAAATAAGCCTGAACTTCATGCTATTTTATTTACAGTTTTTTAAAAACTTATGCATGTCTATAGGAGATGAAAAAACTAACATGGATGTGTAATGACTGATATATTTGAGCCTTGGTCATATTATTTGGGAAGAAAATTATTTCTCTTTATGTTTATATGAAGATTTATACAAAATGTGTCTTAGGGTATATTTTTATTCATACTTAAATCAGTTGCCTTATGGTTTTAATAGCTGTACTAATTTCACTGAAAATAATTTTCACATTGTAAGTAGCATTAACTAAATCGATATATTATTTTACTTAAATTGAATCACCAAAGCCTATCTTTAGAAAACAGGAAGTCATACTTGTATGGCTTAAGTCTATTATTAAACAAATTCATTATGTTTGTCTCATTGTTTTCATCTTTTATAAAACTTACCAATATTTGCATTGATATTCATCTACAGATGCTAATTCCAAGACAAGTAGGTTAAATCAAACTTTTTTTCCTCAGGAAAGTTTGGCTGAAAAGTCAGATTTAAATGGAGAAAATACTGCCATACAACAAATGCATAGATGTGTTTGGTCTTCCTAACCAAATGTGGCAGCCATGAGAATGTGCCTTTAGATTGCCAGCTATGAGAAAATGACCCTGAAGGGATAGCCAAACTCTACTGCAGGGTTGTGGTAGGGCCACAGTGTCCTTTAGCTGTTCCCTATTGATGGCTATGTGCGCACAGAGGTGGGCCCTTTCCTGGATGTTTACTAATCCCCTGTGATGACTGGCTTTGGTTCCAAGAGTGCCCAACAGCCTTCAGACTCTTCCTTAGACAACATATTGACCCAGACTATTTCCATCTACCCTCCAAACCGTCCTTCCTGTTGTGGTTCATGTCTAGTTGTCTCCCCAAAGCCTCATACAGTCATGGGGTGGACTTCTAGAGTTTATGATTAACTCATGATCCACTAGGATTATGGGGGTTGGGTGCTGCTGGGATTTTTGGTGCGAGTACTACACCCAGCCTGGGGCAACATAAGGGAGATAGACTTGATCTCTGTAGCCATTGTTAATGCTACTTCTTCTCCCACTTATTCTTTGCTTTTGCCACCACCATGAATGGTTGCTCTCTGTCATGTGCCACCCTGCCTTGTAGCAGCTGAGTATAGACTAAACTTTCCACTAACTGTGAGCTAAATAAAGTTTTCCTTCCCCTATTTTGGGTGTCAGGTACTTGTCTCAGCAATGAGAGAAGAGTAACGGAGACACTTCCCTTGGGCTTCTATGAGGTTCATGACTGAACAACTCTCGTCCATTCCATCGTTCATATGTTCCTATCACCAACTCATCTTAGAACTGGTATCTCTTGCGGGGTTGGAGAAGTACATACAGAAAGAAAATTAGGCTGGTGAGAAGTGCATGATATCCACAGAAAAAGATTAGGCTCTCTTCAAAAAATTCTTCACAATTATCATGAGTTATTGCATGCATAATTTACTGATCACACTAGTTCTGTGATTGGTAGATATAAGAATATTTATCCAGCTTCTCTCTAAAACTTGACAATTATTTGAAGAATTCCTCCTGGGCAAAAGATTGAGAAGGGGAGCAATAGGTTTTTTGTGCCATGATTCAGCTCATTTCACTTCTTGGTCTTCTAGCTGTTGCATTTTTGCAAAATCAAAATATTCTGTTTCCATCTCATTCTCAAAACAGGTGAATCCAGTTCTCACCAACACAAAAGCCCTTCCTGAAAGCCATTTGCTGTCTCTTACTTTCTACCTGTCCCTTTGTATGACTTACAGTCTTTTTTTGTCTCACAAGAAAAATTGTAGATTATATTTATTTGATATACATAATTTTTTATATTAAAATATCCCATAGGAAAAATAAAATGAATATTTCAAAATTAAATAATGATTTAAGAATCCCATTGAAGTAATGAAATCAAGCAAAGATCATCAATAGCTGCTCAACTATTATGTAAAATTTATAGAGCATATTACTTCCTTTTTTGATAATTATCAGTGGTTTATTACTAATTGCAATGAACAAACGATGTGTTTCTAAAGAAGAGATCTGGCTACAATTAACAAGACCAAGTGCTTGCAACTAACATCACTGTTTTAGTTGTTCACAGGGACAGAATACAAAGTGCTGTCAAACAAAAGCAGGAGAGGTTTCTTACGGCTCACAGTTTCTAGTGTTTCAGTCCATAGTCAGATGACTCCATAGCAGGGCAGAATGCCAGTGAGGCATGGCAGAAAAGAAAGAGCCCATCACAGGAGGCCAGAAGCAGAGAGAGATATGAAGGGAGCTGGGGGACTTTGAGACAGCCCAGTTGTACACAGAGTTAAGACATGATTGCAGTCCTTAAGAGATTAGAAATTTTACTACATTATTGAAACAAAAAGTATGTACAAGTACAAGACCAATCATGGGGGGGTGGATTAAAAATTGAGTATTAGATATTGCAGGCATTCCAGTTTTCTAGAATTGGGATTCAAGATGAGGGTCGGGAGATTTAAAACATCCTGCATGAGAGTCTGTCAGCTTGAAGTCTGGTGCTATCATCAACTAATTCCGCCGTCACTGGTTGTTGATTGCTTCTGCAGTACTTTGCTGCTTTTCTGTCTTCTGTCTTGTCTTAGTTACTCTTCTCTCATTGCTGGAACAAATATCCGACACTCAAAATGAAGGAAGGAAAGGCTTATTTAGTTCACAGTTTGTGGAGGTTTCAGTCCATATTCAGCTGGCCCAAGGCTGAGTGGACAGAGCAGAGGGCATCCAGTTCATGGCAGTGGAACAGCAACAAAATGGTGGCAGCAGTAGCCAGCCAAACAGGGCAGCAGAGAGCAACAGCTCAAGTCTGTCTCTCTGTCTCTCTTTATATTCCTATCAGGCTCTCTGCCTTAGGATATCCGACCTAGATCACACCCATAGTCCTAGCCCTACTCAGACTGATAATCCCATCAGTACTAAAACACATAATCACAGTGACTCATGAGTTAAGTCTCAATCTATAGAAGTTCCCGCCCAATGACTCCATGAGGCTTTGGGGGGACAACTAGACATAAACCACAATATTGTCTACCATGATCTCTTCCTCCTGTGCCATGCCCCTCTGCCAGGCCACCCTACCACAGAACCAGGGAACTATGGGCTGAAACCTCTCTAACTGTGAGCCAAAATAAAACTTTCTTTTTTTAGCTTTGGGTGTTGGATATTTTGTCTTAGCATTGAGACATGAGTAGCTGCTTCTGCCAGTTTTTGGAGCAGCAAATTTTTTTCAATCTGCCCTTTCGACTTTGTGGATCCAGAAAGATTTCAAGGAAGAGTTATTTTGACTTTCAAATGCATTCCTGATAACAAAAATGAATCATTCCTTTCATCCTTCCACATGTAGCTGGAGATAAAGCAATATTAAATGATAATGTATAAGAACTTTAGCTTTGGTCAATTCAGATTCCTTATGTAGCTCATCTGATCCTCTCAGTAACTTGGTAAAGTAGGTATTGCTATTGCCCTCACTTTAACAATGAATCAACTCAGGCTTCAGGAGGTGGGATAATCTTCAGGTCTCACATTGCAGGATGGGATTTTGTCATTCTCCACCACCATACCCTGATCCTAGTGGTCAACAGATAGACAGCTCTTTATCACTTCCGTTCAGTGATAAAGTCAGTTCACAATTCTTGAAATAGACACAATTTTAGGGGCAGTAAAAGGAAGAATAAAGGGGAAAGAAGAATATTTTACCCTTGCTACTGATTCACTAAATTTGGTATGACAATGAACTAATTCAAAGAGTTTCTGGACATGTAGGTAAGAGCTTTTCTCAAAAAATGATCCAAACTCAACATCATACTGATCTATTACTGCTGTATTCTAGCCTGAAACCTAGAGAGGTAGTTATTAGAACTACTTTTTAAAAAGTGTCTAGTTCTATTTCAAATTTACAATGCTCTAGACTTATATTCATGGAAGCTATTTTGTATACTGACAATATATTCTGAAACTACTTATCTGAGACTGCTCTACTTCCAACAGTAGTACTGTGATCATTAATTTTGTCACTTAAAAAACCAAACTAACACATTCTCTTTTTTACTTTTCCCCCCTCCTAGACTATTGTAGTATATATTTTATATATCAGGCTATATCTTCTATCAGCTGTAGAAAACGAAAGACCCCAAACCTCGAATGACACCAAGGTCAACTCTCAGACCATATTTTCCTAAGCTGATATTTTTTATGCTTTTAGTTGGCAAAAACATTGTCTGAGGATGAAAGGTATAAATTTTCAAAAAATATTTTTATTTATTCTGTGGTTTGTATGACAAGTAAGTCTAGATCAACATGTTTAATATCTTTAATGTGAATGAAGCAGAAACATTTTTTCCTAAAATAAAATAAAACTGAACTATTTTAGGATCAGGCAATGAAGCTGTTTTGCTTAAGAAGTTAGTAACTGACTGAACTGGATATTATCAAAGCCACATAGAGTCAGTTTCATTTTATGATGCCTACATGTTAAAGACTCAGCAGTATAATAAAATATAATGATCTGTGGAAAGACATCTGCATAGTATTTCTTACAGAATGCAATTCATAAAGTGCTTGCGAGCTTAAAGTATGGTCTTTTGATGAATATATCTTGTGTGTATTTAGTTGCAGTATGACCAGTTCGGTGACTTGGTTTTGCTCCAATTACTTTCTGGTAACATACACAGCCTTTTTGGAGAATTCTTACCAAGTTTTCTCTTTGCTCACAGCACTACTGCTGCATGTGTAGGGGCAAAGGACACACCACTCAAGGCATGCCGAGTGAAGGCATTAATAATTTCACACTGAAATCATGTGAGGAACTGTAACTACAAAGAGGGCCATTTGGCCTGTATTTTCTCAAGTGCAGCAACCGTAAGGGTTTTTCTTTTCTTTTTTTTTTTTTTGGTGGTGGTGGTGGGGAAGAATGTGCTTCAGCAATGCTCAGAAATAGCCTGGATGACCACAGGAGTAATTATGACTGCAGTAAGCCTGAACAAAAAAATCTTTGAAGTTACCTTTACCTTTCACTAGTTTCTACGCTTGCCCCCTAGTGTATCTTTTAGTGATCTCCTGAGAGTTTACTATCTTAGTTGAAAGATCTATTTGTCTGTTTCTTTCCAGTTTTATTGTTCTTTGTCTAAAAAGTAAAAAACAACAAATTACTTTGCTTTGGTTATTTCTTTGGACTCCACAGTCTCATGAAGTTCCTTAGGTAAATGTGTACCTAACTATGATTCCTACAAATGGAAGAGTAGAGGGATTTTATACCTTTGTAAAGTGAAAAAAAAATCAAAACCTCAAAGTATCCACTTTCAGATGAGTATCTTCATATCTGTCTAAAGATGGAGAAGTTTATGATTAATCGTTCATTTTTTTTCTTTGAGGGCTATACTTGATGGATTTGAAAAAATAAATACTTCATTTCCAGATGAAAATGAATTAATGAAATCATTTCTGACCAGAGAGTGAAAAGGAGGCAGATAAGCCTTTCACCTTGTATGTTTTCTTACTTACCTATTTTTTTCAAAGACTGCCCTTGTTTATATCTTTTTTTTGGGGGGGGAGTGGGGTTCAAACTCATGACCTTGCACTTGTCAGGCAGGTACTTGTGCCACGGAGCTATCTCCCCAGCCCCAAAGACTGCCCTTGTTATTACCCTTAAACAAACTATTACTGTTATGTGAAACAGCATTTATATTTTTATACACTTGGGGACAATTGTACTTGTAAATTAAATAGTCTTTGGCTCTTTAAGTATTCTACAGAACCACACACTGGTGGATTTAGCAGGAATTAACACTTCAGGCAATTCAACCAACAATTTTCTCAGAGGAAAGAGACCAAGAGGTTAACTTAGTCTTTTGATGCACAGTCTAAATGTTGTACTTATTATAATCTTCCGTTGTGTATTATAGTAGTATGATATGTTTACATCACATTTGAAAGATTAGACTTTCTAGTTCTTTTTTATATTTTCTCCAAAACCTACAACACAACAGCCTTTTAAAGAGTAAGTGACAAATTACTCTGGGGAAAATGTTTGTTTGACAGCTATCTTGAACTTGTACACAAACTTGCTATTAGTACTTACATTGACGGTTGTTATATACAGCTTACCTATTCTTGTTACTAGAGACAGGGCCTATGAAGTGTATACTGCCTTGATAAGGCCAAAGCCTTCTTCACAGCAGCTTAATGGTTAAGGCAAAGGGATATTTCTAAATTAGGATTGAAGCAGAGCCTATGCCTGAGCTTCAGAGCACTTAGACATTTTTCCTACATCCTCATCTCTGACTAGAGCTGAGTTTGGAAGGATGGGGTGAGGAGGTCATGAGAAATGTTGACAAACCAAAATAAAAGAACATAAGAAAAACTACTATGACTCAGAAAAAATAAAATCATAAGCTCTTTAATAAATGACTTTGTCTGAGGCAATTAGTCGTTTCATAGCAGATCCTTTGTGGTGTACATGGTTTAATTGAAACTTAGCTACAGTTAGTTAGAAATCTCTCTTTATCTTCAAATAACATTTGCTTCAAATAGGATAGGAGTCACAGTTTCAGTTAGACAGAACTAATATGTTTTTGAGATCTATCTCACAACACGTTAATAAGAATATAGTATACAACATCACCAGGAGAGTATATTTTAAATGTCCAGCCACCAATAGATGATGAAAGAGAAGTATATGAGAGGCTGGATACACTATTTATCTTGATTTAATCTTTCATAAGGAATATACATATCAAAACATCACATTGTACCCCAGGAACACGTACAACTATTATTTGTCTAGTGTAAATAAGAAATGGTTTTCTGCCAGAAATCACTTTATAGATTACATCATTTGAATGTAGTAAAACATAAAAAATTACAGATACTGTTGTCATTTTACAGTAATGAAAATGAAACTTTGAGAATTTAAATAACTGACTTAGTGTTGCACTGCTAGCAAAGCATTAATCTAAAATGACCTACAAACTCCAGTGAGTATTTCCATTATATAAAATTGTGAGGTTGCTGGAATTCCTGATGGGGCATCTTCCCACCTTCCTGCCCTCTTTGACATATGGTGAGGCTCTGGGGTCACCTTCTCCATGTGGAGCCAACTTTCAATGCAAGTCTTCCTTCCTGCAGGCCCTAGAGATTGGTCCACTCACTTTTCTTCCTTCTAGCTGTCACCACCAATTCTCCTGCTTGTGATTCATCTTTTGCTAGAAATCTGGATTAGGATTCAGTTCTTATTTCCTCTTTTTCTTCTCTGATAAAACAAGCAACAATAAAAACATTTCAAATTTTAATGAAGAAAATACTTTTGCATTGATTTTTACTATTCATAATTATTTCTGCCTGTATTATTACCTACAAAACAATGAGTAGAATTGTAGTTTGACTCATACTTACAATGTCTTAACCTTTGTTATTTCCATAAGCTTGTAACTGCATTGATTTATCTTCCTATATGACTGAAAAAACTATAAAAGCTACTATTACAGATTATATATATCAGGATCTATATTTTAATAAATAAACTAAAGAACTAACTGCTGAATTTAGAAAGAGATGTCTTAGTATTAGCTAATCTTGCTTTTCATGAAATTAGGCTAAATATTATATGTTTGGAATCTAATATTCTGAATGCTTTTCACATAAAAATTCCTGACCATGTTCCATATTTACTGATGGAGATATTGGGGCACAGGACTTACTCAAGGATTGCAGTCATCAATGGCCCTAGGGCTTGAGCCCGGGTCTCTAGAAACAGATACATTAAGCTGCTTCTCAAACATGTACCCAGAGAACAAAACTCATGACTATTATATAAAGATAACATTTACTTTTTCGCTTTTTTTTAACCAGGGATCAAACTCAGGACCTTGCATTTGCCAGGTAGGTGCTTAGGCTGCTGAGCTATCTCCTCAGGCTTTTTCTACATTTTTAATCCTGTAATTTCTTTGAATTTTATTAATGTTTCCACATCTACAGTGTTACTTGATGCTGTTGAAAAATGGGTCACATTTTTTCTAAAAAGTCTGTAGTTAATAGATTGTTTAGCTGATATAAAAATTTTCAATTAAACAATGCGAAGCCAGTTAATTCTTTTGAGGATTTAGCTTAAATCGATTTCCTCATAGTCTTGTTCAAAATTTATAGTATGTTACTTGTCTGTGGGAGTCTTTGATAAATAGAAATAGATAACACATACAGGAAAGAGCCTAAGTTATACCTTGCATCTTACACTTCTCTTATGAAATTTATCAGGTAAGACCTTTGTTTTTTACTTTAGGTAAATATATTTTCTGTGGGTTGCTGAAGACATAGACATTGAGTACCCCGAATGAATTTGACATTTCTACAGAGTCTTTTTTCTCCTGTTGTTTGTTTTTAAAGAAAAGAGAAATGACGCTCTTACATGGTCCCTCAAGAGACAAGCACGACTGACACTGATTTAAGAGCCCATTATTTGTGTCCACTAGACAAATCGATACCATGTGTTCAGTAAGCTGCACATAGTTCTTTTCATATAAAGGATCTATAATCTTAAAAAATTCTCAGGGGGAATTGAAATGAAGATTATTTATTTGTAATAATATATTCACCTTGCAGTAAAAAAAGAATACACTGCATAAAATGTCTTCATACTAAGTACTGTAAACTTTCATTAACAAGTTTTATGAGTTTATGACGTAGGTCTCATTGGTCTTGTAGGCTTATCTTTATCCCAATTGATTACAATCCCAAGATAATGTAAGAACATTTTGAAAATTAGAACATAGTATATAAATAAGTGAAGGGTAGTGTTAAAGGTCATGAATAATAATAGATGTTATTCATGTTTTGGGGTGAATTATTAGTTTTTTCAGACTGAAAAAGCTGACTTTCAGAAGGAAGATGAGAAAGCTTTCTCTGTGGCATTTTAAAAAGACTTAGTCAAAATACAGATTTCCCCTGTGGAAAGGTCTGTATAAGGCCAAACAATCAGAGCTGTGCTGATTGATACAACAGTTTAAAACCACATTAGACTGTTTTAAATTAACTAAAAATAGCATTATTAGGAATTATTTTTCTTTATCTCACTAACCACATTTAAGCGCCTAATACGAAGTCTTATAGAACAACATTCATTTAGACCCATTTCTATCATTCAACAGACTTTTTTTCTTTCTCAGACAGGGTCTCACTGTTTAGTTCAGGCCTTTCTTGAACTCAAAAGATAGCCCAGACTGGTCTTGAACTCACAACAACCCTCCTGCCTCAGCTTCTCTCAACAGACTTTCAGTATTAATCCATACCCACTATATAAAAGTAGTAGTGAATTAATTTTCCCCAGATAGCATATTAAATAACATAAAATAACAAAACTAATCAATAAAAATTTAATAAAATTCATTGAAGTACTAGGCATTTAGTAGGCAAAGTTGAATAAAGTATGATTTCTGACATTGAAAAGATTGTAGTCTTATAGATGCACTGAATAAATGTTCAGCTATGATGATTTAGAGAATTAACCTAATGTTAGCAGAGTAGACAAAGAAATCATTAGCTCAGTCTGGAGGCATGGAGGAAGATGTCACATGGAAAATGATGGTTGAGTTATTAAAACTACTTTTTTTTTTTTAAGGATGTACAGTGGCAACATGAAATATAGAGCTCTGTTTTTCTTGATGTCTGCAAAGTGAATTTTAGAATGCCTCTGACCTTGAAGCAGTATGTTCCATCAATATTCTGTAGCATGCCCTTGTGTATACATATCCACTGAAAACTGTTCCAGTGCTATATACTGGGTTTTATGGTTATAACAGGTCCTACTGCATGGTTTTTAAGAGAATGTTGGACTAACAATGGTAACTGCCATAGTCCATGTGACATTGGCATAAAAGTACGTAATGAAGAGCCTGAGATGTCAAAGGTCATGCTGAAGGTCCTGGTTACTGGTATAGCATGGAGGGTATCGAGAGGGTAATGAGTGGCTTTCCACACAAACTTTTGACTAGATTCTTCATAATTTAGCTAATTTGTTAACTTTTTATTAGTTCAAAATCATAATAATTATGACTAACCCCGAGACCTTGTACACATGCTAGCCTAACACATTTATTATCTTATTTTATTTTTTTTTAATTTTATTTATTATTTTTTTCTTGTTTCAGAACCCTTGTTTGTTTATTCACTCATTTTCATGGCCGGCTCAGCCCGCCCCGAGGGCAGGGCTGGCACAGCATGTGGTGCCGGGGATCGAACCACAGTCCCTGAAGCCGCCCAAGCTTTCCCAAGCAGGCGCCTTAGACCACTGAGCTATCCCGCCGGGCCCCCACATTTATTATTTGAAATCTCTGTAAGCTGTATTTAAATATGTGTAGTTTGATTCCTAATTATAATATCTTACTTTATGCACTTAAAACACGTTATTGTGGAAAGAGGTACAGAAGTTGCTGGAGACCTATGGGCTCAGAAAGGGTGAAGAAACCCTGCCTTTTGCAAGGGCAAGATGTCTCCCTTCACTGCAGTGCTTTATTTTCCTGATTAATATTCTAGGGGAAACACCAGCAATCTAATAGTGTTGACAGGGAGAGTCCACAAGGGGGCAGAAGATCATTGTTTAATTTCCAAAGTCAGATTTCGTCGTTTCTGTCCACATCAGGATCAATGTAAACAGTAAGATGGTTGGAAGATAATACATGTTCCTAAAGGAGATTTTGGCACTTTTCATCCATTTAGTTAGTGATATGCTCCTTTACATGCAATATAAAAAGTTTCCATTAGAATAAAGTTTCTCAACTCAAAACTGCACAAAAGAGAACTAAGCTATTTTGAGTGTTGCCTAAACATATTTTTAAGCACTCCCTATCTCCATAAAACCTAAGGTCCTCATGATGAAAAACATTTTCTTACTATAAACATCATGATTTATTTCATGTATATGTATTTCATGTACATGTACATGTAACCCAAAGGTTAATTTATGAATTACATAATACTTCCCCCAACCATACAACTTTTAAAAATCACGTATTTTCTAATTAAAATGTACATTTTTTAATTTAAAAAGGAGACACTGAATGTTGGCTAGATAATGTTTGGTGTAGTAGATTGGAAAATGGCTGTATAATCCTTCATTTTTCCATGAAGAGGTAGTCTACTTCTCCATGTCTTTTTTTTTTTTTTTCCGGGACCAGGGTTCAAACTCATGGCCTTGCACTTACCAGGCAGGCACTTATGCCTCAGAGCTATCTCCCCAGCCCCAACTTCTCCATGACTTGAGTCTGAATTGTTCTTGGGACTTGCTTTGACCTGGGGCATATGGTGGAAATGATGGAATATTATGGCTGCAACTAGGATTCAAGATGCCCTTAGTGCTTTGGAACTGGGTTCCCTTGCAACTGTACTTCACGGGAAACGACGCTTGAGTTTGTCTTCCAGAGGAGTGTGGGAGGCATAGGAAGGGCGAGATCAGTGGGGCAGAATTGGGCTCTCCCAGCCAGACAACGCCTAGGAAAGTGAGACCATCTACTTCCAGTAGATGAGAGAGGCTAGGTGAAGATGAGTGTCTCTTAGCAAAACATAGCCATGACTTAGCATTCCATTCATCAACTGCTTTGGCATATATGGCATTCACTTGCTATTTCTAGTCATTTAGTATAGATTAGCTACTGGAAATTAATGCCATCAAAGAAACTGGTTTTGTGTTTTAGGAGACAATCATTACAGACTAATTTTTCATTCCTTCAAATTCATATATTGAAGCTAATCACTAATGTTTGGGAGATGAGGCTTTTAAAAGGTAGTTTTAGACAAGGTCATGAGGATGGGTCCTTTATGGTAGGGTCAGTGCCTTTTAAGACAAGACATCATAGAAATTCTCTTTCTGAGCATACAAAAAGAAGCAAACCAGTAGCTTTCCAATAAAAAGCCAAGAGAAGAGGATCAGAGTGAAGCTTTCCTTGCTGGTGTCTTGATCTTAGACTTCTCAGGTTCCAGAGCTATAAGCAATACATTCTATTGTTTAAGTCTCCCAGTCTACCACACTTTGCTATGGTAGTATGAGCTAATCTAGAAAAGACTAGGAAATAAAAGAGGAAAATAACAATAAATAATTGGTATTTCCCAGCATTTTGGAAGGAAAATTATGTTTGTGTTTGTGTGTCTGACTTATATCACTTAACATTATCTCTTCATGTTGCATCCATTTATTTACAGGTGCCTCAAGTTTATCTTTCTTATAGCAGCTAAGGAACATGAGTTTTCAGGTTTTGCTGTAATATGATGATTTTAACTCTTTTGGGACCATACCTGAAAGGGATAGCTGAGTCAAATGAAGTTTTTATTTTATCTTTTGGAGGAAACTTCATGATGATTTCCATAGTGGTTGTGGTAGATTACATTCCCACCAACAATGCAACAGAGACTCCCTGAGCCATTCTCAACAATTCTTATCATTAGATGTTTTGATCATATCCATTCTTCTGAGGTAAGGTGGTGTCTCAGCATAATTCTGATTTGCATTTCTCTGATGGTCAGCAGTGATGAGGACTTTTTAAATGTACATTGGAATCTTGGCTCACAAACTGAATTCTCTCCCTGATTCTGGTCATAAACTGAAAGGGACAAGAGCTGAATCAAATTTCTGTACAAGGTCAACATTGAACTTAACTGTTGAATTTAATTTTGTTCTCATCCAATTCAGTTTGTGACCAGAGTCAAGGGAAAGATCAAATTCATAACCTGAGATCCTACTGTATTTGTTGGCTGTTTGCATCTTTTTTGTTTTATTATATTTTTTATTTTTAGGGATGGGTCTACAGGGTGTTCAGGGTCTCACTACTAGATTGGACTCATAGTGATGCACCTGTTTACAGTCTCCCAAGAGCTAGGATAACAAGCATACACCACGCCCAGTCTCAGTTGTTGTTTCAGCATGCCCCTGGGATGGGGCGCATTCTTTATGGTGGACCATTTTTTGATTAGGTCTTTTATTTGGGAGGTTATAATTTTTTGAGTTCTTTATATGTTTTTAATGTAATGTTCTATCTGAAGAATAGCAGGCAAAAGTATCTGAAGAATAGTAGGTAAAATTTTTTCCTAATTACAGATACTCTTTTCTCTCTCTGTTGCTATTGCTGAGCAGAAGCTTTTCATTTGATATAATCTCTTTTACTGATTCTTGTTATTTCTTGTGTTTTTGGAGTTCTATTCAGAAAGTCTGTCTATTTCCGTCTATGTCTATGTCTTAAAGAGTTGCACTTATTTTATCTTCTAGTGGGCTAAATGCTTTCTGTTCTAGTGTTTAGGTCTTTGAACCATTTTGATTTTAGCTTAGAACATTGGTGAAATTTCAGCATCATTTACTAATGAGGTTATTTTTCCTCTAATATATGCTTTTAGTTCTTTTTCAAAGATCAAATAGGTGTATGCGCTTGGTGGTGTTGCTGTTGCTTCAATTTTGTTCTACTGATTCATGTGTCTACTTTTACGCTACGATCATGCTGTTTTAATCACTATACTTTTACAATATAACTTTAACTCTGGGATTGTGGTACCCCCTGCGTTGCTTTTATTACCCAGTTTCACTTTTGGCATTCTGGGTCTCTTCTGGTGCCACATAAATTTTGTAATTGTTTTCTCTAGCTCAGTGGGAAATGATCTCAGCATTTCAATTGGCATTGCATTAAATCCATATTTCAGTTTTGGAAGTATAGCCACTTTGATTATGTTGTTTCTGCCTAACCAAGAACAGGGGTACTTTTCTAGCTTTTGATGTCCTCCTCAATTTTCCTTTTTAGTCTGATTTAATTTTCATTGAAGAGGTCTTTCACTTCCTTTGTTAGATTAATATCTAAGGGTTCATTTTTTTTATGACATTGTGAATTGTATTATTTTCCTAAAAGCTCTTTCAGTGAGTTCATTGCTAGTGTACAGTAATGCTATTGACTTTTGTGTATTTACTTTTTAGCCTGCTACACTGATGAGTTCAGCTATCAATTTTAGGAGATTTTTGGAGGAATTTTGTGAGTCTTATAAGTAAAGGATCATGTCATCTGCAAATAATAATAATTTGGCTTTGTCCTTTTCTTTGTTCATTTCCTTTCCTTTTCTTTCTATTGCCTGATTGCTCTGGCTAATGTTTTAAGGATTATGTTGGGCAGACATAGACAGACAAGACAGAAACCCTTGTCTTGTTCAAACTGATTAAAAGCCACTAATTATCAACTTACTGTGAAAATTATATTAAATGGGAAAGACTGAAAGTCTTCCCTTTTAATCAGTTTGAGATAAAATCCTTCTATACCTATTTTCTTTGGGGTTTTTATCATGAATAAATGTTGGATTTTTGGCAAAGGTTTTTTTTTTTTCATTTACTGAGATGGTCATGTTCTTTTTGTCCTTGCTTCTGTTTATGTGATGGATTGCATTTATTGATTTTTTTCTTATTTGTAACCACCCTGCATCCTTGTGATGAAGTCCACTTGGTCATTATGTACAATTTGTTCCATCTTATTAGCCAGCAGACTGGTAACTTGATTCATAAATGTAGTTCTTTCCACAATTCTAGTCTAAGACAAATTGGTCACAAACCAAATCAAATTCCCCTATAGTGTCAAGATTGAACCTAAGCATTGAGTTTGATTTGATTTGACAAGAATCATGGAAAGAATTAAGTTCTTGAACCTAGGTATCACTGTATATTGTTGAAGATTTTTGCATTTATGTTCATTACAGAAATTGGCTTGCAGTTTTCTTTATAGGTTGGCTCCTTGCCTGGTTTTGGATCAGTTAAAGTTTTGTCTATTTTATTTATTCTTTCAAAGAACCAGCTTCTTAATTCATTGAGATTATTTTTTAGTCTCTGTTTCATTAATTTCTGCCCTAATCTTAATAGTTTCTCTCCTTGGCAAGCTCTGGGTTTGGTTTGTTCAGTTTTTCTAAGACCTTGAGATATATGCTTAGATTTTTTGGGGGGGGTTTATTTTCTTTTTTTCTTCTAGTACTGGAGATCGAACTCAGGGCCTAGAGCATGCTGGGCAAGTACTCTACTACTGAGCTATAGACCCAGCCTATCCTATTTTTCTGATGTGGCTATTCTCCACGATAAAGTTCCCTCACTTGTGGCACTTGCTTACATTGTGTCACATAATTTCAGATATGCTGAACTGGCATTACCATTTAATTCTAAAAACTATCTCATTTCTTCCTTTGCCTCTGTGACTCATTGATTATTCAATAGTGTGTTGTTTAATTTTCATGTATTTGCATAGCTTCTGTGGGTTTTTTTTGCTATTGATTTCTGTTTTCACCTCAGTGTGGTCTGATAGTATGCATGGTAAAATTACAATTCTTTTGTATTTACTTAGGCATGCTTATTAATTAGTATTTGGTTTATTTTGGAGAAAGTTTTGTGTGTGATCAAAGAGGATGTGTATTCTATCTTTATTAGGTAGAATACTCCTGAATATTTTGATTAAGTCTACTTGTTTGAAAGTTTGGGTCAACTTTGATGTTTATTAAAATTTTTATTTGGTTTATCTATTTAACCAATATGGAATGCTTTCCTTGCTTTTTAAAATCAGACTTGGCTTGAAATCTACTTTGTCTGAAAATAGGATAGCTGCACTTGTTTGTTTTGGGTTTCCATGTGTATAATATTTTTAACCTGTGTCTTTTGATTGTCATGTTCATTCCATTAACAAAGATAAACATTGACATATTCTTGTCATTACATTAATTTCCTATTGTTCTTTTGCTTCCTTTCCCTCTGACTTGATTATTATCCTACATAAATATCTTATTGGACCTTTTGAAATTTTTAGCTTCTTTTCTTGTTGGAAATATTTGAGAACTTCTTGAAGTATTAGTTTGGAGGTCATGGATTTCTTTAGGTTTTCTTTGTCGTGGAGGTATCTTATTTCTTCAACAATTTTGAAAGATAATGTTGCAGGATATAACAGTCTGGGTTGGAAGTTATTTTCTTTCAGGGTTTGAAGCACTTTATTCTGTGTTCTTGTCTTTGTGTTGAAATGTGTTGTAATTCTGGTAGGTTTTCCTTCACAGGTGATTTGTTGCTTTTCTTTAGTAGCCTTTTCAATTCTGTATTTATGTTGTATTTTTGGTATTTTAATTATCATGTGATGTAGCAAGGTATTTTTCTGGTCATGCTTTCAAGGGTCCTATAAAATTTTGTCTCAGTTACTGGTCTCTCTTTGCTGGGATAAAATAACTAACACCCAAAATGAAGGAAGGAGGGAGGGAAGGAAGGAAGGAAGGAAGGAGGGAAGGAAGGAAGGAAGGAAGGAAGGAAGGGTTTATTTAGCTCACAGTTTGTGGAGGTTTCAGTCCATACTCAGCCACACAGAGCAGCCATTTGTGGTTCATGGCAGTGACAAAGAGCAGAGAGCAAAGGGAAGAGTAGTAGCAACAATGGCAACAAGAAGCAAGTCTGTCTCCCTTGTGTTGTATTCAGGGTATTTGCCCCAGGCTGGGTGTAGCCTCACACGCATAATCCCAGCAGTACTCACACCTATAAACCCAACAGTACTCAGACTCATAATCCCAGCCTTGGATCATGAATCAATCATAAATTCCAGAAGCCATCCCATGACTGCACGAGGCTTTGGGGGGACAACTAGATGCAAACCATAACAGCTTCACTTATTTGCACGTTAAATTCCTTATCCATGTTTAGAAAGTTTTCTGCTTTTATTTATGTAAACAGGCTTTTTATGCCCTTTGTTCTGTCTTCTGATATTTTGCTAATTCCAATTACTCCCATGTTAGTCCTTTTGTTTCCTCTAGGAAAAATTGGGTCAATTTTTCATGTGCCCTTTTGTTTTTAGGTATCTTTCATTAATTGATCATTGACTTCAGTTCTTACTCCAGATCTGACATTCTGTCTTTACATTAGTTGCTTCTGCTACCTGTACTTCCATTCATCTTTTTAATTTCCTGGCTTCCTATCTAAGTTTTTAATGAACAACTACTGTTTCCTATGATGGCCATTTGCATTTTGTGTTCCTTTTGTTAGCTGTACTAGCTGTTAGTTAATGTCTTCTCTAAACTTGCTGATCATGTTATTTATTAAGGTCAGTTTGTGACAAGTTATATCTTTAAATTTTCTAAGCGTCTTACAGATCTATTTTTTTTTTTTTTTTTTTTTTTTTTTTTTTTTTTTTTTTTTTTTTTTTTTTTTTTTTTTTT
>PVJA010036629.1:0-20950 GCA_004027025.1 Myocastor coypus
TTTTTTTTTTTTTTTTTTTTTTTTTTTTTTTTTTTTTTTGTCTTTTTTGAGACAGGTTCTCACTATGCAGTTGAGGCTGGCCTTGAGCTCACTTTTGTAGCCCAGGCTGGTCTCAAACTCGCACTGATCCTCCTGCCTCAGCCTCCCAAGTGCTGGGATTATAGGCGTGCGTCACCACGCCCGGCTCCAACTTTCTATTAATCCAGGTTCTATTGATTGGTGTGGAACATGGCAAGATCACTGTGGTCCATGAGCATGATGTCATCACATCACTATTTTGGGCATTTATTGTATTTCTTGAGGTCAGAGTCAATTCTGTGTAGAGTTCCACAATGGTGGATAAGGTATGATGTGAAAATATGCATAGGTGCTTTGACAGAAGCATGCCATGTAGGAAATATCAGTCCATATCTATAAAATTTATCTCCTCCAGTAAGGGCAAAGCATGCCTCTTACATGGTGGAAGCAGTCCACTAGAATCTAAATTCCAGGTTGAAGACTGATCATCCCAGGGAATATTTCCATATTGGGGAAAAATGTTCTATGCTGCTGGCATATTGAATGTAACAGCAGTGGCTGTAACTATACAGTCTTAGTGGTATTCTGTGCCACTGATGCTAAGTCCATTCAAAAGCCCATTGGGCAATGAAAAGGCTATCTTAAGTTTACTATTGGTCAGCTTATCCAGTTGGTTGTTAAAGTCGCCTTTGGCTGAGATGATATTTTGGTGAGCTTTCACAGAGAATACAAATATATTTACATCTGAGTATATAAAGAAGTCTGTTCACATCTTTTATCCATAAATATCTTGGGCAGTTTTCCACTTAGTTCCTCTACATTTCTGAAACCCAATGAGACTATTGACTATAGCCCATGAGTCAGTATACAGTTGCATATCTGGCCATTTTTATACAAAACAAAATATGAGTGCACTACACAAAGTTGGTCCACTTTGAAGAATTCCTTTCACTGGTGTCTAACAGGGATGTCCTAGAAAGAGTTTGTAATGCTATAACATTTGCAGGTGCTGCTTGTGTAACACGGAGAGCCATATAAAAACTGATTTTTCCATAAAAGCTGAACTTATGGTGCAAACCATAAGATCATGGGGTGTGTGTTGGGAAAAGAAGGTGATAGAGCAGGTCTGGGAGCCATGGGCATATGAGGAACTATTTCATGTAATTTCTACCTTCTGGGCCAGCTCTATCTCAATCATATATACAGTTTCCATTTAGTGATAAATTGTTATTGTGCAAAATCAACTTATGCCTCAGTGGGTCAGTTAATACTGAGCTGATGAGTATGGAGATCTCTTCCTTTGGCCAAAGAAACAGAGTAGAAGTGCAACAGCCTCAGCCTCATCAGGATCCAGCTAAACATTTCTGTTCCAGTTTCTGGAATCCCAATCTGTTTCAATCAAAGCCTTACCTTTACTTCATATACCATTTGAGGCTGAATTCCTTCCTTTTTCTAAGTGGCATACTAGAGCAGTCAAATGGATCTACATTGTATTGTTTTAAACAGTGTACAGGGAGGTCTATTAGTATACCCAATGATGCTATAAAGACACACCACAGCATGTTTTTTTTTGTTTGTTTGTTTTTTTGTTTTGTTTTTCTCAGAACCAGGGATCAAACTCAGGACCTTGCATTTGCCAGACAAGCATTTGTGCCCCTGAGCTATCTCCCTGGCCCCCAGCATCTTCAGATATTATCAAATTAGCCAAATCCAGGAATCCCCAAAGCAATTTAAAAAAAAAAAAAACTTCTTTGTAATTCTTTCTCTAGAGGTACCCACACTATTAAAATTTGTATCAGTGTGTATTTACCAGACAAAGAAATTTAATAGAAAATGCACAAATACATTTAAAAGATTGGCATACAGTGATGATTCACACAGTCAAACGTGGAAAAGTGCCAAAAGTCTGTCCAGGAACTGGAGATCTGATTCATCTGGCTGAATGTCTAGAGCCCACAGTAGTGTCCATCGAGGTTCCTATCAGGAGGCTGAATGGTCTGTGCTGGAGTATGAAGAGTCTGCACTAGAAGCCAGGAAACAGCATCCAAGGCAAAGGTGAAAACTGGCCTTGCACTGAAGAAAAACAAGCAAATTGTCCTTTTCTTTCCTCTTTTATCCCTTTCTGATAGCAGCCCTCCTTATTATGGGTCTTCTACACAGAACCATTCCTTTCCAACTTAGGCATTCTTACTTGACACATTCAGTTAATAATCTCAAGTAATCTCTTCAAGAAGTACAATGATGATGATTTATCACTGACAACGTGGACAAAGGAATGTGGTCAATAGTGGTTTTGTCAACAGTGGTTTTTAGGAGAGATTGCTATTGTACATCATGAAGCAAATGCCTTTATGTTATTCCCTCATGCTAGCTATGTCATTGCCTTTGGTTATTGTTTTTTATCCTAAGAAAGTAAAGTAAACCTTTTCTTGAGATGGTGGAGCCTGGATAGCATTGCCGTTGCTCTGTGCAGAAGCCTGTTGGTATTGTCAAAGTCAAAGTTAGGACTGAAGGAACTTTGCTGTCTTCAACCAAGTTGAGGATGTAAAAATGCAGAGCAATAAGAGCTTTAACTTGGAGAAGCAGAACCATACTCCAAGGAAACATCACCACCAGAAGCAGCAGCAGCAGCAGCAGCCCCTGCCACCATCAAACCAGCAAGTGAAAACAAGCCAGTAGCCAAAATGGTTTGTCTGTTGAATTTTAGGAAACCAGGAGAGAAAACATTTACCCAAGGTAGCTTACTCTTTTCTTAAATGAAACCATTTAAGAAATACGGAGAGGGGCCCAGCGGGATGGCTCAGTGATCTAAAGCGCCTGCTTAGGAAAGCTTGGGCGGCTGCAGGGACCGCGGTTCAATACCTGGCACCACATGCTGCACCAGCCCTGCCCTCAGGGCAGGCTGAGCCGGCCATAAAAATAAATAAACAAACAAAAGTTCTGAAACGGGAAAAAAAATAAATTTTTTTTTAAAAATATGGAGAAGCAGGAGAAATTTTCATATATAAGGATAAAGGCTTTGGCTTTATCTGCTTGGAAGCTGAACCCTTGCAGAGATTACCAAAGTGGAGCTAGATCATATGCCTCTCTGGAAAACAACTGCGCATGCGCTTTGACTGCCATACTGCATCCCTCACAGTATGTGTCCAGCAAACTACTGGAAGAAGCCTGTTCTGTGTTTGGCCAGGTGGGAAGGGCTGTAGTCATTGTGGATGATTGAGAAAGACCCTCAGGAAGAGGCGTTGTTGAATTCTCAGGGAAGCTAGCAGCCCAGAAAGCTCTGGACAGATGTGGTGAAGGGTCTTTCCTACCAACCACATTTCCTTGGCCTGTAACTGTGGAGCCTACAGGCTATAGACCAGTTAGATGATGAAGAAGGACTTCCAGAAAAGCTTCTTATAAAAAAACAAAAAACAAAAAAAAACCAGCAATTTCTTTTTTTTTTTTTGGTGGGACGAGGATTCTTTTTTTTTTTTTTTTTTGGTGGGACGAGGATTCAAACTCATGACCTTGCACTTGCCAGGAAGGCACTTGTTTCACGGAGCTATCTCCCCAGCCCCTAAAACCAGCAATTTCAAAAGAAGAAAGAGTAGACACCTCAATTTGTACAGCCTGTCTCCTTTGAATATGAATATGCCATGTGCTCTAAGGCACTTACTGAGGAAAAGCAGCAGCAGGATCAAGTGGACCACAACATCAAGGAAGCCCATGAGAAGCTGGAGATGGAGATGGAGGCTGCTTGCTACAAGCACCAGGTTATGCTGATGAAGCAGGATTTGATGAGATACTAAGAACCTTGAAGAATGGAAGAGCTGCAAAACCAAGATGTCCAAAAACGAAAGCAACTGGAGCTCAGGCAGAGAGAGGAGCATAGGCACCATGAAGAAGAAATGTGGCAGCAACAAGACAAGATGATGATGCAGTGACAGCAGGAAGGCTCCAAGGGAACCTTCCCTGATGTGAGAGAACGAGAGATATGGATGTGCCAGATGGCTATGGAAGGTGCTATGGGCATAAACAAACAACAGAGGCGCCATGCCCCCTGCTCCGGTGCTAGCTTGTACCCCAGCTCTGCCAGGACTTCCCACTATGATGCCCAATGGAGCCTTGGGATTGATGCCACCAACAAGTGAATGCTTTGGCCAGGATGCTACGATGGAAGGAATTAGGGCAGTTGGTGGAACCCTTCCTGCTTTCAACAGTGCAGCTCCTAAAACTGAATTTGCTCCAAATGGATATCGCCAAACTAATAAAGTTGTAGTGTCTGGTTTCCTGAAATCCTTAAAAGAAGAAACCCTTTGAATTTGCCAGAATTCTACCTTAAAAAACGTGTTAGGGACTCCTCCCAAAAGTTAGGTCTTCCCTGCCTGTACTACTCCAAGGGAGCATGCTGGGGGCAGATGGCAAGGGGGAGGTTATATTTAACAAATTTTGTGTTCTTGTTTAATCAGTTCTGTGTGCCGCATTCCTGAAATTTCAAATATAATGAATTATTGAAGGTTGAAGGGAACCGTGACTGAATGATCCGTTAGAGTCCCATTGAACATTCCAGGGTTTTTTGTCCATCTTGTTTTATCAGATTTTTATCTCCCTCACACCCAGACACACTGCCACATACACCACAAAACCAAACATCTCCCAGTGACCTTAGCCTATTTGCTCCCAGGTAAGAGTTCAGGCAAGTGTCCACAGAGGCCACAGGCAGCATATGTACCATTCTGTTATATCCCATATATTGTCCTTTCGTGTACTAAAGACATTTTTGTTAGAGATTTTCATTTCAGTGTACCTTTTAAAAAATCTTCTATTAACTTGCCTCCATCTTTTCCTTGGGTGAGGACATCCCAGAAATAGCATTTTTGTGTTTATGATGTTGCTGTTCACAGATTTTCTTGGTAGACCTAGTACAGTCTTGGGAATAGGGTTGCTGTATGCTGAAGGTCTGACAGTAGCTCTTAGTCTTGGCTATCTTAGGTACTTATGCTGTACATTTTTTAAAAACCCATGTGCCATGTTAGGTTTATTCCTGATACCTTAAATTTAGAGTTTTTCTGAGAAATAGAACAGTAATACGGGGGCCCGGCGGGATGGCTCAGTGGTCTAAAGCACCTGCTTGGAAAGCTTGGGCGGCTTCAGGGACCGCGGTTCAATCCCCAGCACCACATGCTGCGCCAGCCCTACCGTCGGGGCAGGCTGAGCCGGCCATAAAAATGAATGAATAAACAAACAAAGGTTCTGAAACAAGAAAAAAAAATAAAAATTAAAAAAAGAACAGTAATACAGCATCAACTTATTAAAGTACATTTTAAGCCTTTAAAAAAAGAAATAAGGCATGAAGAAAAGGTAACAGTTTAGTAAAATGAAATTTAATAGTGCCAGTGAGAGAGCTTAGTGCACTAAGTGCCTGCTTAGGCAAGCACAGGGTTTGAATTTGATCCCAGCACCACATGTTCCACTGGACCCACCCCTGGGTGCACTCAGCCAGCCACGAAGACTGGTCATGGTGCTACACACCTGTAATCCCAGCACTAAGGTGGCTGGAATCAGGAGAATCACTGTGAGTCTAAGTTGTGTAGTGAGATCCTATACCAAACAAACAAACAAACAAACAAACAAATAAATAAATAAATAAATAAATAAATGCACATTCTGGGCCTGGTTTCTGGGTCAAATCTCTGTGATGGAGAGGCAGAGGTAGCCCTGCTCCATCTCTTTATTTATACACAGTAAAAGGGGAGACATGTATGACAGTATCAAAAGTGGAAAGTGTTTTTCCAAGAACTCTCAAACTGCAACGTTCTCAGAGCTATCTGTACTGTAGTAAACAGGGAGGAATGCCAAGGTTGATGTTTGCTGGACTGGTCTTGCCCTAGTCCCAAGGAGTTCACCACCCTCATGTTATTTTTCTTGCTAAGTAGCCTTTCTTTTTTGGATGGTTTGTACCTAAAGGAATGATTCCAAGAGTGTTTTACCATGGCCACAGACCCCTATGAGTCAAAGGCTCTGAATCGTTTCATACTGAGAGGGAGAGTCTAGGCCTGACCAGTGTTGTCCTTGGGGATTCACGTGGGCACGGCAGAACTGACCTTTAACTTGCACTCTGTGCTGGTCTTGGCCTTCTCCTCTTTCTCAAGTCTACTGTAGACACCCTGTACTTGCCTGGATCCATCCTTAGGTCATTGTTCACATATCAATCGACAGATGAGCAAGAGGTGGATCCCAGTGGACCCTAAGCACACAGAAGATGAGCTTTAGTATAGTTTTTAGATTTCTTTAAGGTTAATGTGAATATAGCAAATTCACCTTGCAGTACAAATACTCACTAGCTCTAAGATGTTACATTGGCGCTCCTGGGTCTCAATGCTGTTGCGAACAGGTTCAGATAAATTATTGTGTTGCAGCCTTGTGATTATTAGATGTATGAAAGCATCGAAGGTCTCTACCAACTCAATGGCAGGAGAAGCCACACCACAGTTGACTAAACCCAAACTATCCAAGGCATTGCCCAACATCTTCAAGGGTAGGGAACTAAGCATCTCCAATGTGTGTATACTCGGGTTAGCACATAGAAGGATGTCCACCCATTTTAGAGTAAAGAGGTTTTCATGGATAGGCAAGTGCCTTTGAGGATGACATTCATAACTTGTAAGTAATTTATACAAATCACTCTGCAGATGGATCTGAGGGTTTAGAGCAGACTTGCAGCCAATCAGAAAACACTTTTCTAAGTTCAGTGTTTCTAAACCTAAAAACTAAAGAGGTGATGTAGTCAGTGGAGGTATAAATGATGGTTGCAATACAAAAAATTGCCACTGAGAATTGGTTTAATGTGGAATTAACAGATAAAACCATAATATTATGTGACCAGAGACATAAAGCTTAAGAAATATGCGTGTCTGGGGGTGCTCAAGGAGATGCTGAGAGAAAATCACCTGGAGAGAAAATCCTCCAGGCTTTACTTCACACCACTGGGCTTTGTTCACTACACCAGTGTGTGTTGTGTGTCCCCTGCTGGTCAGGAGCGCCCTCGCAGGGAGGTTTCTATCTGGTCTCACATTGAGCTGCCCTGACTGTGTATCCTACACAGTAATATAAGGCCGTGTCCTCGGTGGTCATGGAGCTCAGCTGTAGGGAGAACTCATTCTTGGACATGTCCCTGGTAATAGAAACGCAACTCTTGAAGGTCAGGCTGTAAGCAGTGTCTCCTGCAGAACATATCCACCCCAGCCATACCAGCCCATTCCCTTAGTGCTGACGGATCCAGTTCCAGCAACTATTGGTAGTGGATCTAGAGATAGCAGGTGAGGGACAGAGTCTGTGAAGCCTTCACCAGGCCAGGTCCAGACTCCTGCAGCTGCACCTGGGACAGGACACCTGGGGGACGAGCGAAATTTGTCTCTGTCTTCACTCGAAGTCACAATCTACCCTCAGACCCATCTGTGATGCTGAGGACACTCACCTTGGAGAACTGTCACCAGGCACAGGAGACGATCCCAAGGCCACATCTTCTAGATGTCTGTCCTTTCTTTCCCAGAAGCCAGGCCTCACTGTGGGACCATACATGCTCAATTGAGAAACTTTACAGCAATGGGTTTGATTTGATCCTAGAAAAGCAGAGGTCAACTGGTGTCACTTAATCACCATCGCAAAGTGCATGTGCTTGCCAAAACAGAAGCAGAAGCAGAACAATTGTCAAAATGGTCTGACAGTGTAGACTTATAGTACAAATTAATATGGTTAGTCTTTTTCTGACCCTTCCCACAAAAGACTTAAGGCCACTTACCGGCATAACTACATTGAGGGAGGAAAAATGATAAGACATTTCATGAATCACAGGACACTGATTTCAAACTCAGATTATTATGGTCCTAGAGTAAGTGTAGAGACCTATGGAGTCCAGGTGATCAGTGGAGTTTTAGCAAAAATTGAATTCACTATTGGTCCAGTAAGTCTTGAATTCATTCTGGTTTTATTTCCTCTATTTCAGAAAGGGCAGGTGGGATGGATATACTTAGCACTTGGCAGAACATTCATATTAGTTCTTTAATCTCTAATGTAAGAGCCACTATAATTGGAAAGAACTATCAATAACCTTATAAAATGCATTCTGTATTTTATTTTTCCCTTTGCAAAACCCCAAAATACAACAGTGAAAACAACTATCCCTGCATCCTTCAGATCCTCGATAGTGGCAATAATTTGTACAAGTCCTCCTGGAAAGCAGTATTGTTTTTCATTTCCTATGTTAACCCCAGAAACAACAATAATGGCTTCCATTTTGCTCTTCCCAGGATGTCTTAGATGGACTGTGATGAAGGGAAATCTTCACAATGGTAAGAATGCACCTGGTAGTACATTTTGCCTGGGAGAAAAAAAGTCCAGATATGTGACTGCACACTGATTCATGGGGTGTAGTCAGTGGTCTACCTGGGTGTTCACATACTTGGAGGAATATAACCAGAAAATTGGTGACAGAAATATATGGGGATGAGGTATGTGGATAGACCTATGTATATGGGCAGAGGACATATAAATATCTATAACCGATATTAACACGCACCAAAATGTGATCTTAGCAGTTTAACAATGAACTGGATAAGACAACCCATTCTATAAGAAGCAACCATTTTCTTTTCAGCGACCACTTTCACTACCCTTGAGTTCATGAACATTGTGGACATGTTAGTGGAGTTGTGTATGCTCTGCAGCACGGACACCTAGTTATTAAACCAAACCTGGCAACAGTCACTACTGAATGGTCAATATGTCAGTAGCAGAGGCCAACACTGGTTCACAGATATGGCAGCGTTCCCTAAGGTGAACAGCCTTCAACCTAGTGGTAGGCAGGTTATATACCATTTTCATCATGGAGTGTGCTGTCTTTCATGGAATATTTATGGTGGATATGGATTTAATTGTCCTGCACATAATTCTTCTGTCAAAACATCCATTCATGGATTCATAGAATGCCTTACCCACCACTGTGGAATTCCACACAGAACTGGCTCTGACCTTAAGGAATACAATTGACATCTAAAGAAGTGAGGTGATGGTCTCATACTCATGGTATATTGTAACAATTCGATCTATGCAGAATGCCAAACGCTCTCCAACCTTCAGTTGGAGACACTGGTCAGCACACCCTGAAAAGAACGATGATCTGCTGAGATACTGGGTGAAGTCCAAGGTATTGCAGAATAAGTAGTACAAGGTAGTTCTAAATACCAGCTATGATCTTGTGATCAAGTACAAAAACATAATTGTACTAGTTTTTTTCTAATATGCTTTCTAATATGCTTTTTTTTCTAATATGCTTCCAATATATTAATAGATATATATTGATTAAGTCTTGTTAAACCTAAGTTATAGTGCCATGAAGCGTTCAGAGCATCACCCAAAGAAAACTTCTTGGGAGGGAATTGGTGTTTCCATTTGTATGCAGGCCTGTTATAACATTGGGCATAATTATGAACTCTTTGTATCTGGAATATAAGTCAAGGGGTGGACTGTGACAGTTAACTTATTATGTCATCTTGAGTAAGAAATGCCCTACTAGGGCTGGGGAAATAGCTCAGCAGCATGATAACCTGCCCAGCAAGCACTAAGTCCTGAGTTTGAAAATTGTGGCTGTCAAAGACCCATCTTAGGGGCCCAGCAGGATGGCTCAGTGGTCTAAAGCACCTGCTTGGGAAAGCTTGAGCGGCTTCAGGGACCGCGGTTCGATCCCGGGCACCACATGCTGTGCCAGCCTTGCCCTCAGGGTGGGCTGAGCCGGCCATGAAAATGAGTGAATAAACAAAGGTTCTGAAAACAAGAAAAAAATAAATAAACAAAGACCCATCTTACAGGGCTGGGGAGATAACTCCGTGGCACAAGTGCCTGCCTGGCAAATGCAAAGTCATGAGTTCAAACCCCAGTCCTGAAAAAAAAGAAAAGAAAGCCGGGCGTGGTGGCGCACACCTGTAATCCCAGCACTTGGGAGGCAGAGGCAGGAGGATCGGTGTGAGTTTGGGACCAGGCTGGGCCACAAAAGTAAGCCCAAGGCCAGCCTCAACTGCGTGGCAAGACCCTGTCTCAAAAAGACAAAGAAAGAAAGGAAGGAAGGAAGGAAGGAAGGAAGGAAGGAAGGAAGGAAGGAAGGAAAAGAAAAGAAGAGAAGAGAAGAGAAGAGAAAAGAAAAGAAAAGAAAAGAAATGGGCCGGCAAGATGGCTCAGCGGGACCCGGCAGGACGGCTCAGTGGTCTAAAGCACCCGCTTAGAAAAGCTTAGGCAGCTGCAGGGACTGCGGTTCGATCCCCAACACCACATGCTGCACCAGCCCTGCCCTCAGAGTAGGCTGAGCCAGCCATAAAAATAAATAAACAAACAAAAAGTTCTGAAACAAGAAAAAAAAATAAATAAAAAAGATGGCTCAGCGATCGAAAGCACCTGCCTAGGAAAGTTTTGGCAACCACAGGGACTGCGGCTTGACCCCTGGCACCACATGCTGCACCAGCCCCACCCCCAGGGCAGGCGGAGCTAGCCATAATACAAATAAATAAATGAGGTTTTAAAAAATTAAAATAAAAAAGACTCATCTTACAGAGGACTGTGGCCAGACTGTTACAAAGATACAGAAAAAGGAAGGCTAACTTTTGTTTCTATAGAGGTGTTCTAGTATTGACCATCAGTTTGGAAGTCTTCTCCTGGCTTTATGTAGACTCTTCAGCCTCGAGCTCAAAGGCTTCTGACACAAAACCCTTTGGAATACTATATGGGGCTCCAGGTACAGATCCACACCAGACACTGTAGTGGACTCAAAGGCTTTAAGTGGATTTTTTTGATATTTAGTGCACACATCTCTTCAGTTCTTCCACATTTGACTGTGTGGGCAGTAATTATAAGTCCATTTTATGAATTCTTCTGTATTTGTGTAACTTGCATTAAATATTTCTCTAGAAAGCATTGGCTGTTGTGCTATAACACTTGATATTCTGTTGCAGAGAAGTCACAGTCCATCTGATCTTTCACAATCAGAAACTCACAGCAATATGGGATATTTCTTACTATAAGTGGTGGTAAAATTACCAAAAAGTTAAAAGTCACAACAATATAAACATAAAAATAAAATGTTGATAAGAGAACAAATTTTATGTAAATCATAATACTGACTCCAAAAGTAAAACAAGTGAAATAGTGTACTTGAAATAATATAATTATACTGGGATATATTCAGGCTTCTTGTTAGGATATGAAAAACAAAACATCTGGTAATATACAAGTTATGTGAAAACAAGTGAACTTTTGTCAAAAGCACATATTCACATGTCTATAAATATGTATGCATATACATATATAACATCAAATTCAAAATGATCTTTTTTGAACAGAATGTGAAGTACATACACAAAGACAGTTAAAATCAAAGTTAGTGGGAAACTCATTATTAAAACATAATTAGTAAAAAAACAAAAAAAAACATAATTAGTAAAATTTATTGTTTAGTGTTCTGTTCCTCACAATATTTATTTATTTTTATTTATTTATTTATTTTTTGTCTTTTTGAGACAGGGTCTTGCTATGCAGTTGAGGCTGGCCTTGAGCTCACTTTTGTAGCCCAGGCTGGTCTCGAATTCGCACCAATCCTCCTGCCTCAGCCTCCCGAGTGCTGGGATTACAGGCGTGAGCCACCACGCCCGGCTCCTCACAATATTTAAAAACTCAAAACTACATAAATACTAAACCTACTTGGAAGTGAAAAACGTACTTCAATTTATTAGAAGGTATATGATCATTTGAAAGACAATGACTTACACAAAAATACAGGTTTGTTATAGTAAAGGCTGGATATATAGTTCAGATATTTATATGTAATTTACAGAAAAATACAGAAGAGATATTCTAGGATATCTTCTCCTGGGAGTGTTTTCTACAAAATTTATAATATTGACATCAAACATTTCATTTAATGTATACTGGCATCTACTGCATGAGGAGCTTTTTCAGGATTTTCAAAACAAGCTTACATATACGGGGTCACTCTTCAATGTGACTCCTTCAAGTAGTTCATGAAAACTGCTCACTGAATACTTTCCCCGTGTTGTTTATATCCATAGGCTTCCTCTCCAGTGTGAGATCTATGTCTGTAAAAGGAGGACTCACTAGCAAATCTTTTTCCACATGGCTTACACGCGTAAGGTTTCTCATCTGTGTGAGTTCTTTCATGTCTTTTACAGTATTTGTGTGTAGTGAAGGACTTCCCACATTGATGGCATGCATAAGGTTTCTCTGTAGTGTGAATTCTTTCATGTGTCTGGCAATATTTGTGTGTAATGAATGCCTTCCCACAGTGCTTGCACACATAAGGTTTCTCCCCTGTGTGACTTTTTTCATGTATATTGTAAGAACTTTTCGTAGCAAATGCTTTTCCACATTGCTTGCACACATAAGGTTTCTCCCCAGTGTGAATTCTTTCATGTATTTGACAATATTTTTGTGTAGTGAATGCCTTCCCACAATATTTGCACACATATGGTTTCTCCCCTTTGTGACTTTCTTCATGTATGTTGTAACAACTCTTTCTACTGAATGCCTTCCCACATTGGTTACATACATAGGGTTTCTCACCAGTATGGGTTTGTGTATGTCTACGAAATGCAGATTTATCACCAAATCTTTTTCCACACTGCTTACAATTGTAGGGTTTCTCACTAGTGTGAGTTTTTTCATGTTCTTGACAATATCTTTGAGCAATGAATCCTTTTCCACATTGTTTACATACATAGGGTTTCTCCCCAGTATGATTCCTTTCATGTATTTTATACCAACTCTGTGAAGTGAATGTTTTTCCACACTGTTTGCACATAAAAGTTTTCTTCCCATTGTGATTTCTTTCATGCAATAGACAGTAACCCTGTGTAGCGAATGCTTTCCCACAGCGTTTACACACATAAGGCCTCTCCCCAGAGTGAATTCTTTCATGGCTTTGACAGTAACTGTGTGTGGTGAATCCTTTCCCACACTGCTTACATACATATGGTTTCTCCCCAGTATGAACTCTTTCATGCATTTTACAGTTACTCTGTATTGTGAATGCTTTCCCACATTGTTTACACGCATAGGGTTTCTCCCCAGTGTGAATTCTTTCATGTATTTTGCAATAACTCCGTGAAGTAAATGCTTTCCCACACTGCTTACATACATAGGGTTTCTCACCAGTGTGGGTTCGTTTATGTCTATTAAATGCAGATGTATCTGCATATCCTTTTCCACACTGTGTACACACATAGGGTTTTTCCCAAATGTGAATTTTTTCATGAATTATATAACAACTCTGAGTACTGAAGGTTTTCCCACATTGCTTGCATGTGTATGCTTTCTTCTCAGTGTGAATTCCTTCACAGTTTTCAGTGCCACTGGGAGGGCCAAAGATTTTCACTCTTTGAAAACCTACAAAGGTTTTCTTCTCTACAGGGTACGTTCCTTCACTACGATCTGAGCAGGTTTTGCCACATTTCTCATGTTGACAGGGTTTCTCTCCAGTCTTTGTAACTGCATGCTTCTGAGGGGACTGGTAATCAATACAGGTTTTTCCACTGTCATTACAATTGTTCAGCTTGTCATTATATCCCACATATGCAGGTGGCTTCAGTCCAGTATGAGATAAAATGGGCACATTTAATGATGAATGCCCAATCCAGGGCTTTCCACAAGGAAAGCTTCCTGGTAGCTTTAAAGCAGCTTGTTCCATGGTCACATTATCATTTGGAGTCCAAAGGAATATTTTCTTATGTTGATTCCAAGCTTTATACTGACGGAATTTTAATACCTCTTCATTTCTGTAAAAGAACAGAAGTATCAGTTACAATACGAAGGTCTCCATATCAATAATTTGCCAGGAATAGTTCTGGATTGATGTCTGCTAAGAAACTTTGAGAATGATGAGGCAGAATACCCTTGAGAATGCCTCTAAAACACCCATTCTCCAAAAGATGGTATTCATTTGGGAATTTTAAGTTGATATACAGGGTCGGCAAGATAGCTCAGCAGTCTAAAGCACCTGCTTAGGCAAGCTTAGGCAACCACAGGGACTGAGGTTTGATACCTGGCACCACATGCTGTACCAGCCCACCCCCAGAGCTGTAACATAAATAAATAAATAAATAAATAGATAAATAAATAAATAGTTTTTTATAAATTTTTAATAAATTTATATACAGTGGTCTCTCAGTTATCACAGAGGTTACATTTCAGGCACCCCCCACGATAAGTGAAAATTGGTCAAGCAATGATTTTATATTTTAGTATTTATAAATATTTTAAGCCTCTATAAACCCTTCCTACATTCTTATAACTCTTTCCTACACTTTTAAAAATACTTCTAATCTTCTTAACTATTTTCTAAGCTCTTAAATATACGTAATTCTAGTAACATATACATACTGTATGGTCCTGCCAAATCCTGCAATAGAGTGAAATATCTATCATAAATAATTTATTTTTTCTTTTTTTTTTTTTTTTTTTTTTTTTTTTTTTTTTTTTTTTTTTTTTTTTTTTTTTTTTTTTTTTTTTTTTTTTTTTTTTTTTTTTTTGTGGGACCAGGGTTCGAACTCACGACCTTGCACTTGCCCAGCAGGCACTTGTGCCTCGGAGCTATCTCCCCAGCCCCTTAGTTTTTCTTTACTTATTTGTAGAACTGGGGATTGAACTCAAGTCCTTGCGCTTGCCAGACAAGCACTTATTCTACTGAGCTATCGCCCCAGCCCATGATAAGTAATTTAGACCAACATTTTTTTTTAGGACCGGGGTTCAAGCTCACAACCTTGCACTTGCCCAGCAGGCACTTGTGCCTTGGAGGTATCTCCCCAGCCCCTAGACCAACATTTTTTGAAAACCCTCAAAACACTTAGTTTGCAAAAACTCATGCACAAAATGGCAAAGGACCTTATGTTTACAATTTCTAATTACAAGTCTAATTTCATTCTGATCATTGATATATTTATCCATATAGCATATTGATCAATTTTGACACTCTTTCCCTATATTACTCTCCCCTTCTTTCCTTACTTTGTTCATGTTTCCTATCTCCAACAAGTCAGCCTTCTGTTCTCTATCTTTTTTCCTCAATTTTGTCCCCTAATTTATATGTTAGCATTTCATATAAAAAAAAAAAAAAATGATAATTCACTTTCTCTGTCTCAGCTGTTTCATTTAACAGTATGAGATAGAATCCTATCTTTTTTTTTTTTTTTCTTATTTTCCAAAATATGTGCTATTCTTCTTTATGGCTGAATAAATAGATTTTTTTTTTTTTTCTGTGCTGAGAATTAAAAAGGGTCATACTATAATATTGGGGCCTGGCGGAATGGCTCAGTGGTCTAAAGCGCCTGCTTGGGAAAGCTTGGGCGGCTTCAGGGACCGCGGTTCGATCCCCGGCACCACATGCTGCGCCAGCCCTGCCCTCAGGGCGCGGGCTGAGCCGGCCATAAAAATAAGTGAATAAACAAATAAAGGTTCTGAAAGAAGAAAAAATAAAAAATAAAAAATTCTTTAAAAAAAAAAATAATAAATAAGTAAATAAATTTCATTTTCAATTTCTTTATTGCTTATTTTGAGAGAGAATCTCATTGGTCATTCCTTTGGTGAGAGTGAACTTTATGTTGTCATCCTACTGGCTCAGCTAGAGTGCTGGGACTATCAGAAGGCCTCACCATGTTGGGCCTATCCCACATTCTCTTTATTTATGCACAAAACAATGGGCATGTAAGCTCCTACCAGAGGCTAGACATCACGACTTATTTCTAGAAATTAACTGTGTCAATAGCCATGTATACACTGCTATTAGCAAATTATCAAAATAGTCCTATTTTATGTTCTTACCAAGAGCACATGAGGCACTTTCTAAGAATTGAAAATGTGAATATAGCCAATTCTCTGGTGGGTGTTAAACATCTATTATTACAACACTAACATTCCTTTTCATTTTGAACTTTGCTTTCATGTTAGCAATTTTGTAGATCACGTACATCTCATACTAATATACATATATATAAACATATATATGAAAAGCTATTTTGAAGATGATTTCCTGTCAAAGTTCAAAATTTAGTCTTTTCATATATACCTATACACAATACTTAATTGAAATTTCAGGCCTGGAAGGATGGCTCAGTGGTCTAAAGCACCTGCAGGCAGCTGCAGGGACCACAGTTCGATCCCCGGCACCACATGCTGTGCCAGCCCTGACTTCAGGGCAGGCTGAGCTGGCCATAAAAATAAACAAAAGTTCTGAAACAAGAAAAAAATAAATAAAATAAAATAAATTCTAAAAAAAAAAAAAAGAAATTTCATACATTCTTATGTTATTTATGAAAAAAATACTAATATATGAGGCAGTATCTCTTGTTGCATATCTCCACTTAGTTTGATATACTGGGATATTTCTCTACTCAATTGTCAGATTATACACAATCAGCCTGTATGCATATCTAGAGAATTTCTGTGAAGTTAAATAAATATGAACATAGCCTCCTTTGAAGAGTGTCCTTGGTTGTAATATTTCTGTTTACATACTGACATTTGGGAAATATTCCTTTTCCTTATGAATGCAAATTACCTCAGATTTCTTGGGCTACTTATGTATCCGTCTTCAATTTGCTGATTGTCCCAGGTACCTCCTGAATCATAGCCATAGAAATGGAAAAAGTCACCATTTTATTATATAAAATTAGCAGTTAGAAGTTGAATTCATGATATAAGGTAAACAGACCTAAGACAGTCTTTAAAATATTTTCATATTTTATTTAATTAATCTGTATCAATCAACAAAAACTAACGCTCTCTCATTATATAAATGATAAAAAAGTCATCCTTACCTATAGCAGTCACATTCATAAATGTTTCCCACATCACATCTCTGTAGAGCTTCTTCTGAGATGGATTCAGCACAGCCCACTCCTCCATGGTGAAGTTCACAAGCACATCCTCCAGGGTCACTGCCTCCTAAATAAGCAATATATATTTCCTGAAAGAAGGTTCAGACTCATGCCCTGAGGTATCTGAACTCCTCTTGTTATAGCTAAATTGAGGTTGATTCTGTCAAATATAAGCTCCATATCTTGGCCACCAAACCCAACAGTATGTAGCTATTTTCATACAGCAATCCTGATGCTAGAGTCCAACTCATTACTACAGCAATAACAGAATGGTAACCCTGATTACCTGGACAAAAATCAAAATGCACGTTTAACACTGGGAAGAATGAACAACCAGGACCTCCTCCAGCTAAGAAGTTTTTGCATGTCAAAAGAAATTACCAACAGAGTAAAAAGACAACCCACAAAGTTTGAAAAGATTTTAACTAATAAGTATTCAGACAAAGGTCTTCTGTCTAGAATTTATAAAGAAATAAAAACCATTAGGACCCCAAAATTCAAAGACCCAACCCAGAAATGGGCATGTGAGATGAACACACATTTCTCAGAGAATGAAATTCATCAAGTCTATAAATACAGGAAGAAATGCTCCACATCGCTAGCCATTCGTGAAATGCAAATTAAAACAACACTTAAATACCATCTCACCCCAGAAAGAATGGCTGTCACAAAGAAATCAACCAACAACAAATGTTGGAGAGGCTGCAGGGAAAAAGGAACTCTTCTCCACTGCTGGTGGGAATGCAGACTGGTGCAACCATTATGGAAAGCAGTGTGGAGACTCCTTAAAAACTAGAACTGGAAATCCCATTCAATCCAGCTATCCCCCATGGGGAATTTTCCCAGAAGAACTGAAAACATCATATCTTAGTGAGATCTGTGAATCTATGTTTATAGCAGCCCAATTGTAATAGCCAAATCTTGGAAACAACCAAAATGCTCATCATCTGGAGAATGGTTGAAAAAGATGTGGTATTTTCATAAAATGGAGTATTACTCAGCTATAAGGAATGATCAACTAGAAGACTTCATATATAAATGGATGTATCTATAAGATATACTTATAAGTGAAATAAACCAGACCTACATGTGTAAATATCATATAGTCTCCCTAGTGTAACAACTCAAAAGAAGAAACAAAAATGGAGAGGCATAACACAGCTGAATGGAAATCAAGGACTTAAGGTTAAACAACGAAGTAACTGCAAGCAGAAAACATGGAAGAAGCAAAACCATGCACAGAATGAATTAGTTAATGGTTCTAAGAACCTCAAAAAAGTTTATTACACTGAGGATAGCAATGTGTAACACTAAAGCTATGCTTGGAATGTCTTGTCATTCTGGTCTTTTAGAGTGTGCTGCTTCTAACATAATTTCAGTTGCTGCTATACTCTCTCAAGTAAATCGTTGATTTACAAGAAAAGAAAAAAGGGTATTAAATGACAGTAAGAGACTAGGCAAAATGCCAAAGGATGGATAAGCTAAAATTTAGTATATGCTTATATTTCTAAATATCTTTGTACAAATGTGTAACTGCTTTTATCATATTGTATAGGGATTTATTAGAATACCAATGATTGATAGAAAATACCAATTCCAAGTTAAGTCTACGATGTTTGATACTCAGAAAGACAGTAATGATAAGCTCAAGTACCTATGTTATAGAGTAATAGTATCACTAGGCTTTTCTTCTGGAGGGTTAAGAATATAAGTTTACACACCAAAAATTAGAGAAAAAGAAAGTCTACAAGGATTGCCAATATTTTGGCCCTAGCCCTTCAAGGTCAGTGAGGACTCAGAATGTAAGAAAACCTGTGATATAACACCCTATAACTCAGTAGTTTCCCAAATTTTCTGTTCAAGGGGATTATGGGACTACAGAGGAAAAGGGATTGAAGATATACAGTATGCCTAAGGAGAGACACCTAGAGAGAAATCATTCTCTTGGGCTTTCAAAGACAGCAAACTGGTCAAGCAATTGCCATGGCTCATCCAGACAGCTGACACTGACAACAGTTCTACAACGCACTGTACATGGTTTCAAAGTGAACCCTGAGGGGATCTGACTGACCTAGTGAGATACAAAAGTTACATGTTTTGTTATATGGGTCTTGCTTTAACTTGCTCTTAACCACCCAGCAGAAAAGTTTAACCACGAGGCATAAAACATAAAGCTAGGGACCCAGCAGGATGGCTCAGTGGTCTAAAGCGCCTGCTTAGGAAAGCTTAGGCGACTGCAGGGACCGCGGTTCGATCCCTGGCACCACATGCTGCGCCAGCCCTGCCCTCAGGGCAGGCTGAGCCAGCCATAAAAATAAATAAATAAACAAAAGTTCTGAAACAAGAAAAAAAAATTAAAAATTCTTAAAAAAAAAAAAAAAACATAAAGCTAGATTAGTATGCTGAACTGCACAAGTTCTATTTGTTTAGTTCTTAAATCAGAGCTCATAGAGGGAACTGTAAGCCATCCACAAAGCACAGAGGCAGATGAAAATACAATGAATGATTCTGACAGAACACAGATGATACCTTTTTACCAATCTATTGTTCCCATAATTAAGTCATTCTTTCTTTGAAGGTCTCAGGCTCAATTTTGAAATATGAATCTGATTTCATAGAAAAAAATCATAAATGAACCATAATACTAATGCAAGGACAGGATTATTGGCAGCAAGTCTATGGGTGACACATTGTCTTATAAAATGTTATGTTCAGGGACACAAAATGAACACCTTCCACTAGGATTACCTGAGAAACTAATGAAGCAAAGGATTTGATGAAATATATTAAATGCACCAAAAATGAAGATATCACAAAATAATAAGACACTAATGACAAAAGGAAAACTTCAGCTAGGTGTGGTGGGTACCTGTAATGCTAGCACTTGAGAGGCTTATGTAGGAGGACTGCCAGGATTTCAAAGTACAGCACTAGCTGTGTAGTAACCCAAAGGCCAGTCAAGATTACAAAGGGGGACCTTGTGTCTGCTTTATCCACAAAAAAGGAAAACTAAAATTATTTTATCACTTACAAAACCTTTGATCTCTTCAAAAATTATAGCTATTCAACATAACAGAAAACCAAAGGCTGGTGAGATAGCTCTGTGGTCTGAAGCACCTGCTTAGGCAACCACACAGGAACTGCAGTTTGATCACCAGTACCACATGCTATGCCAACCCCAACCCCCAAGGCAGGCTGAGCTGGCCATAACAAACAAACAAATAAATAAATAAATAAATCATTCAGGCGTGGTGTCACATGCCTGTAATTCCAGGCTGAGGCAGGAGGATCGGTGGGAGTTCAAAACCAGCCTGGGCTACAAAAGTGAGCTCAAGGCCAGCCTGAACTGTACAGCAAGACCCTGTCTCAAAAAGACAAAAAAAAAAAAAAAAAGAAAGAAAGAAAACCAACAACATTCAACACCTTGTGAGGACAGTGAGAATACACACAAAAGATGTTCACATTCCACCTTTAATGACATGGACGATTAGTAGAGAGAATGACAAATGAATCTCAACAGCATCCTTGTATGAACCCACATTTACATAGACTACTGAGTCATGATACAGCTCGTGTCAAAACACCTCTGGAAGAAATCACAATATGTTTCATTTATATTCAGAGAAAAAACAGGTATGTACTTGAAAATCTAGACTGTACACCCTTGGATTTTATAGTGCAATAACTTGTAAATATGAGAAAAGTTTCCTCAAAAGAAAATCAAAGCCGGGCGTGGTGGCTCATGCCTGTAATCCCAGCACTCGGGAGGCTGAGGCAGGAGGATTGGTGCAAGTTCGAGACCAGCCTGAGCTACAAAAGTGAGCTCAAGGCCAGCCTCAACTGCATAGCGAGACCCTGTCTCAAAAAAAAAAAGAAAATCAAGCCAGGCGTGGTGGCTCACACCTGTAATCCCAGCACTCGGGAGGCTGAGGCAGGAGGATTGGTGCTGCGAGTTCGAGACCAACCTGGCTACAAAACTGCGCTCAAGGCCAGCCTCAACTGCATAGCGAGACCCTGAC
>PVJA010036630.1:0-12074 GCA_004027025.1 Myocastor coypus
AAAAAAAAAATGTAATCCGTTCTCTGATATCCTCAGCATCTAGAAGGCCTGGTTGATAATACATTTTCAGGAAGAGGACCTTGTATATTTGTTTATTTGTCTTTTTGAGATGGGGTCTCACTATGCAGCTCAGGCTGGCCTTGAGCTCACTTTGTAGCCCAGGCTGGTCTAGAACTCACACCGACCCTCCTGCCTCAGCCAGCCAAGTGCTGGGATTACAGGTGGGCACCACCAGGCAAGGCTCTTTCTGGCTCACATGTCAGCCCATGGTTCGCAGGCTCCATTGCCTTTATCCTTATGGTAAAACAGAAGTGTCATGGTGGAAGAAAGCTGCTCACCTCATGGGAGCTGGAAAGAGGAAAGAGCCAGAGAGGAAGGGGCCAGGGACAAGACAGGGTCCCCACAGTCATGGCTCCATGAGCCCCACTCCAACTAGGTCTTACTTTCTTTTTTTGTGTGTGTGGAACTGGGGATCAAACTCAGGACCTTGCACTTGCCAGGCAGGCACTTATGCCCCTGAGCTATCTCCCCAGCCCCATAGGTCTCACCTCTTAAATTTGTCACCTCCAAGTAATCAATCTCACCATTGATGAAGTTAAAGCCTGCATGATCCAGTCATGTTTCCAAGGCCCCACCTCTGAACACATGAGGCTTTTTTTTTTTTTTTTTTTTTTTTTTTTTTTTTTTTTTTTTTTTTTTTTTTTTTTTTTTTTTTGATCTTTTTGAGACAGGGTCTTGCTATGCAGTTGAGGCTGGCCTTGAGCTCACTTTTGTAGCCCAGGCTGGTCTCGAACTCGCACCAATCCTCCTGCCTCAGCCTCCCGAGTGCTGGGATTACAGGCGTGAGCCATCACGCCCAGCTTGAACACATGAGGCTTTGTTGAGACATTTTCTTTCTTTGAGACAGGGTCTTGTTATATAGTTCAGTTTGGCCCTGAACCATTATGTAGCCCATGTAGATCTCAAACTGGGGATGTTCCTGCCCCAGCCTTCCCAGTGCTGGGATTATAGGCATACAACATGACACCTGCTGGTGAAACATTTTATTTTATTTAAATTTATTATTTTTATTCTTGTTTCAGAACCTTTGTTTGTTTATTCACTTATTTTTATGGCCAGCTCAGCCCACCCCGAGGGCAGGGCTGGCGCAGCATGTAGTGCCGGGGATCAAGCCGCGGTCCCTGAAGCCGCCCAAGCTTCCCCAAGCCGGTGCTTTAGACCACTGAGCCATCCCACCAGGCCCTGGGGAAACATTTTAAACTATAGCACATGGCCAGGACCAAAACAGCAAAGAATGAAATCATACATTGGTGAAGCCTGTTCTCAGAAATTTTTATTTCATTTCATTTCATTTTAGTGCTGGGGAACGCGGGGCCTCGGAGACAAGGGCTCTCTCTCTAATGCTGAGCTGCACTCTCAGCCCCAGCCCTACCGGGGAGCAGAGAGCGAGAGAGCCTTCTGACAAAGAGATCTTCCCAAGCCCCTGTCTTAGGTTAGCTTTGCAATAACTGACCAGTCTTCTGCCTATAAACCCAGCAACCTTATAGCTCAGCTTCCTCACCTGTAAGTCTCACCACACCTGGGCCCCAAGACCTCTTTAGGTGGAGGCTGAATCTCCCCAGGGGAAATCCCTCTCCCTGGTCGTTTACCCCAAGTCCCAACAAGTGGCAGCGGATCCCGGAAGCCTGGACCCTGCCCTCCTCACTGGGGCCCGAGCCCAAAGCAGCCCAGACCTGGGCCTGCAGGTGAAGAGACGCCCTGCGGGAGCACCCTCGTGAGATAGGGCAAACCATAGACTGCACAACCTGCGCTTTAAAAAATCACCGTGGGGGCGCTGTGGGCTCTGAAGGTGGCGAGCGATCGTGGGAGCCTACCTGGGCTGGGGTACTGAGATCACCTGGGGAGCCCATGTGGGCTCCGGTGCTGGGCGGAAACTGTTGGGGGAGGAGTCGCAGAGCTTACAGAGGTGAAGGCCTGAGGAAAGCAGGACCCACGCTCCCTTCAAGCCTCGCCCGGATCGACCCGGGACACCCTGTGAAATGCCTGTGTAGGGGGGTGGGGACAGGGAGCCAACCTCCTGCTGGCGAAGGCAGGAACATCTTGGTTGGCAATCCGAAGCAGTAGAGAGTTGGAACAGCAGAGGCCCGCGAGGTTGTCTGCGCTGGGGACCCAAGAACAGTGGGAGGTGCCAGCAGGACCTCTGTGGGCGGAGCCAAGCACGGGCTAGGGGCTCGCTGTGGAGGCGGGGCCGAGCTCCCTGGCGGCGGGGGCAAGGGTCCAAGCAGGGAATGCCGCGCCGCGGGGGCTGGGGCGGGGCTTCTGAGACTCCGCCTCCGCACAGGTAGCCAATGGACGCGGCGGCGCTGGGTGACGGAGGGAGCCGGAGTGCGAGTGCCCTGGCGGCAGCGGACGGCCCTGCTACTGCGCGAGGGTCTCTGGGGCGCGCCGGGGTCTGGCCACTGTCGGGGACCCCGGGGCCGGGAGGCGGCCAGGCCAGGATCGCCAGAGGAGTGTAAGCGGCCCGGCAGCGGCGCGATGCCGCTCGCCCAGCTCAAGGAGCCCTGGCCGCTCATGGAGCTGGTGCCGCTGGACCCGGAGGTGAGTGAGCGGGGCGGAGGACGGGCGCCGGCGGCCGGGGAGCCCGGATCCGCACCGAGGCGGGGCGGCCCGCGGCGCCGCTGCAGTCCAGCGGGCGTCCGCGAGGGCGCGAGTGCCCTCCGATCTCTTGCCCGCTGTCCAGCTCCACCCCCCTGCGCTCGGAGTATCTGCTGGAGACAGTTCCGCCGAGCGCTGAGTACCTCCCGCCGCAGCCAGGAGATGGAATCTCTATCCCGTGGGGTGCCAAGGTCTGGTTCCCTTCATCTCAGAACCTCAGGACTTGACCTGGCATCTTTCGGGAGCTGTCGGGCTCCGTCCTTTAGTGTACAGTGGCAGATGAGCAGGGTTGGGTCAGATGTCTGGATCTTGCTGGGATCCCCATTCCTCCAAGTGTCCTCTCCCAAGAGTTGACCCTCTTGCTTCTCAGTTTCTGTTTCCAGGAGGGTTGCCCCTCTGAACCTTGGCAGTTGTGGAATGTGGGATAACACCACGCCTCTGAGGCTGGAATCCCTGGTTTCCTCGGCCCTGAGGCTAGGGCCAGAGGAGGACACAGGTTATCTGCTACTCCAGGTTGTAGAGAGGGAAAAACGTTTATATCTTATGGAAATTGTTTCTGACGAAGGGAGACCTCATGTCTGTCTCCCTTCCTGAGTTCCATTCTATAAGGACTGAGCCCTGGGGAATGTGGTTTCTGCCACTCCGTCTCCCAGAGGCAGCTCTGTTCTCCTTTGAGGGCTCCTTGGAGCCAAGCCCTAACCATGCATTAGATTTTTTTGTGCCCTGGGAACCTAGGGTCAAGGTCAAGGGCTGACCCAGCAAGGTTAAAACTTTCCCTGTCCTCCTGCTGGGAGGGGAGGAGGTGATACTCCTCCTTAGGATAGCTGTTAGTGAGCAGCGCCAGGGTGGGGACCTCAAGTGACCAAGCAAGAAGTCAAGTTGATTTTTCTCCTGGCCACAGGCCCTAGCTCCTGCCTTCATCATCTCTTCTGTCCATTCACCGAGAGAGGCCATTGTATGCCCTGCCTCTGCCGCCTGCAGGCGGATATCAGTGTGAGGACCCTAGGTCCCCAGCACCTGGAGTGTGCTGCCCCTTTAAAGGGATGGCTATTGGAGGGTGGGCGCGGCAGGATTAGGTAACCAACCTGAAGGCACAATTTGGAGTAAATTGCTCTGGGATCCCTGCCATGGGGTTTTTACAGGCCCTATGCTGCTGCTCAGAGGTTCTCTCCCGCTGACTCACCCTCTGAGGTGAGGAACACTGCCCTCTGCAGCCCCTCTATCCCCCAACTCAGATGGGATGCAAGGGCCTGGGGGTGCTCAGAGCTGGCTTTGCCCAGGCATGCCCCTGTGACCTAGATCTCCCAGAGACCATAGAGCTGAGACCAGGGAATCTTGGGAATGGTTGGGGAGGTACTTAGCTCAAGAGCTTTCTTGGATTGTCCTAGTAGGGAGCATAGACACCCAGGTGCTCATCTTTGTCCAGGGCATCACTTCCTGCTTCCCTTTGGGGAATTCTGTCTTTTGTTTTGTTTTGAGACAGGGTTTCCCTGTATAGTCCAGTTGAACTTACTGTGTAACCCAGGGGCACCTCAAGCTCATGGATATATTCCTGCCTCAACTCTGAGATTACAGGCATGCATCACTGTGCCTGGTGCCTTTTGGGAGATTCTGAAGCAAGTTTACCAGGGCCTATGGAACCAGAGACCCATCTCAGTTTTGGGTACTGCTGCACCTGACTTCTGTGAGAGGAAAAGACTGGTGAATTTCCTCTGGGGAGGGAGGTCAGGATTTCTTTGTGGCCCTTGGTCAGCCCTCAGCTTGTTTGGGCCTCTGTTTCTTTAGTAGGAAGGGCTAAATTCTACACCCCTCCCCTTCCTTGGGGGTGAGAGGGGGCAGAGCCCTAGGTATTTCTGCCTGTCCTCCCTCCCCTTTCCTGGAGGTGCCAGGTGACTGGATGTTATTATTTGGGTAACCAGAGCCGTGGGCTGGCCAGGGTGCAGGTTGGTCTGCCCTTACTGGAGAACAGGACCTTGCTGTTCTTAGCCTAGATGATGTGTAAGTGATACAGCAGCCTGACCTGCAGGTACAGGTGCCGTCATCACCAGCAGAAGGAGGCAGGTAAGGCTGATTGGAGCCTTTGGCAGAGGTCTATGATTTGGACATCCTTGCCCTCTTGATGATACCAAAAATGGACTGCTAGGAGGCAGGGCCTGGCCCACAGTGCAACCTAGGTAGAGTAAACCGTTGCCAATGTGGGTGAGACTTCTGTCTGTGGCTTTCCTGTGCCTGCTGAAAGCAGTGGCCTTATCTCTAGGACTGGTCCTGCCACATATAACACTTTAATGTCTGCCACAGTCCTTGCTTCACTTATGTCACAGCAACTTCTTACATAGAGATCTTGTCTCTCAGTTTCAGATGGGACAGCTGTACCTCAAACTGTCACAGCCAGGATCAGAACCCAGAGTTCTTGCTGTCTCCAAGGTGGGGAGGGCCTGTGAGGAGGGAGAGCTAGGTTCAAAATGGCCCAGGTGGCAGGTACTCTAAGCAGCTCCGGATGTTGGCAAACTCCTCATCCCACAGGGCCCCTGTCCAGCCTTTGCTGAGGGCTGGCAGTGCCTTGGCACCTGGCCCCAGCCTCCAGCCGTGCACAGGGCTGCCAGTGTTGGACTCAGAACACAGCTCCTGGGGCTGCTTCCTGCCTGCGGGGCCCATGCTGTCTTTCTCCATCTGCTGTCCAACTTCTCCTGACGCTGCCCTGGGTCCCTGTTCCAAGACAGAGTGGCTTGGCTAGCAAGAAGGATGCCTGTTGGAAACTATCTCTCATTGTGCTAGAAAGGGTTAGTGGTCTGGGCAGCTATCCTCACAAGTACGAATCTCCATCCTCTACGAAGCCAAAGAGCCTTCCCAATGTTAGCTTGTTCTCTGTCTGTCTGTCTGTCTGTCTGTCCGTCTCTCTCTCTCTCTCCAGGAATTGAACTCAGGACCTCACACTTAGCAGACAGGTGCTCCACCACTAAGCTAAACCCCCACTCCTATTTTTTTTTTTTTTTTTCTTTTTGGAGACAGGTTCTCACTATCTAGTTAGAGTAGGGACAGCCCAGTCTAGCCCTTGTGCCCTGATCAACTTGTCCCTTCTCCCTGGGCTGCTAAGATACTTTTTTTTTTTTTTTGAGGGGAAGTGCTGGAGACTAAACCCAGGTTCTTGTGCATGCTAGGCAAGCGCCCCACCACTGACCTCTACCCCCAGCCCTCCCACTTTGCTAAGCAATGTCCATGTGTCTGCATGTGTGTATAGAGGGGCCTGTAGCACACTTGGCCCCTGGGGGGATTAGGGACATTAAAGGCACTCGGGACAGGAAGGATGTCCTGGGAGCGGCAGTGGGAAGTTGCTGTGGGGGCAGGGAGATTATGTAATGAGCAGGGCACAGCTGTGCCTGCTGCTGCCAGGCAAGACCACAGCTGCCCTATGGACTCAGCTCCTGGCTCCAAAGTCTTGACTTGCCCTAGGCTGGGGCTTCCTAAGCACTGGGGCCCTCTGGTATACCACACTCTGGCTGAGCCCAGAGGACTGAGGACAGCTACTTTGGGGCCAAGCGGGACAAGTCATTTACTTCACATCACTGAGCAAACAGATGGCTGGCTTTGGTGCGCCTCAGGGTATACAGTTCCCACCTGAGCTGAAATCTGGACAGAACAGGACTGCTCTATGGTGGGCTGTAGCACCTGTGTCACTCTGTACAGAGCTGTCTGTGTTTATGAGCACCTCCTGGATTTTGGATCAATTTTTTTTTTATTTTTATTTATTTGGTACACAGTCTTGCTATGCAGTGCAGGCTCATTTATTTATTTACTTATTTATTTTGTGGAACCAGGGATCGAACTCAGGACCTTGCACTTGCCAGGCAGGCATTTGTGCCCCTGAGCTGTCTCCCTGGACCCTTGGATCAAATTTTAAATCCCTTCAGTTGTATATCACTAGCTTCACTGAGTCTCAGTTTCCTCCTCTATCAGTGGGGCCTGGGCCAGCCTCCTGGGGCTGTCATAGGATTAAATGGTGCCACAGGTGTGAGGCACCGAGCCCAGCCTGGCATGCAACAGAGGCTCAGAAGAGCAGCTGTTAGCACCCAGCCCTCTTCTCGGTCCTCCTGGGACTCCCCACTTATTAGGAAAGGGAGTCTGTGTGTAAATAGACCCTGCAGGGTAACAGAGTGGTAGAGTGATGGAATGCAGGGCTGCAGTGGTAGAGCTGTCATTGCCTGATGGGGAGCAGAAGGGTCCCAGACTAGTGCAAGGCCAAGGGTGGCCTACCATCTCTGGACTGAACTCTTGCCTAGACTCTTATCTCCTTCCACACCTGCAACAGTTCTAGGAGGTCAGGGTCACTGTCCACATGTTACAGATCAAGAAGCCGAGGCCTCTCCCAGTTGGTTGGTTTGCACAAGCTTGCACAGCCTATCCTGGCAGAGCTGGGGGTCACACCAACGTTTCTGCTTGTTGGGAAGAGGTGATATTTGAGCTGAGTCCTTGAAGATGAGGTGTGTGCTAGGCAAAGTGCAGGAGGCTGGGGATGTTCCATCTGGGTTTTGAGGGGGCTATTGCCAGAGGGCTTGGTTCCTGGGTGTTGACCATGAAAGCAGAGATGGAGAGGACTATCCCAGAGTACATCCTTCTGCAGGGAAATTCTCACCATGTCCTGCAATCTCCCTTTTCTTTTCCAGAATGGACAGGCCTCAGGGGAAGAAGCTGGACTTCAGCCATCCAAGGTGAGGACCAGGGTGGGTGTGTTGGGCTAGGTTGGGGGTGCTGTGCTTTTTGTGGCCTGGATATGAAGGTCCTGGCTTCTCATCCCGGCGCCCAGCGCAGCCTTATCTGATCCCAGATGATCCTCCTGGCTACTGTGGGCATGGAACTCGCTTGCTCTAGCCTTTCTATTTCACACATGCAACGAATGCAGCCTGGAAAGGGCCTAGAGTGAGATTACAGCTCTGTCTCCTGGGCCTCGGTTTGTCTACTCATTAAGTTTGGGCTGCTCTAAGGTGAGGGCGTAAGGGCTAATGGGAGAAGCTCAGGCACTGTGCTGATCTTCTTGGTAGGACAGCGTCTGTGGAGCCAGAGTTCTTGGGGGCTCACACCTATTGGGTCCATGTCCTCAGCTTCCCTTGGACTCCTTACTACAGCCCCTCAGATTCTATTTTTGGTTTTATGTGTTACCAGAAGTGCCAGAGGCTAGATGACAGTTGTATGACCTTGGGTGGGTCACTTGTCATCCCCCCCTCATCCCTATGGGCAAAGACCACACCCAACTCAGGTAGCTGTGGGTTCTGGGAGATGCTGGCAGTGGTGCGTGTTAGACCCTCTGTGGGCAGGAACTGAGCATGGGCAAACTGGTTCAAGTCCCAGCTGTGTCCTCCCTACCTAAGCATTTTCTCTAGAAGCTCTTCTCTCTTCTGAGTCTCAGTGTCCTTGTCTGTAAGTTGGGGAAAATGTGCTTTTCCCACAGGAGTTGTGAAGGGCCAGTGAAGTAGTAACTGCCTGGCGCATAGTAGCTCCAGCATCAATGGCACACATGCTTGGGGACATTGCTCAACTCCGCTTCCTGCCTGTAGCCCCACTTTCCAGGTCTGGGTCGCCTGAGCAGCACAGCTGCTCTAAGCTTGACCTTTGAGATGGAGTCAGGTTGGTGCTGATGTTTACCTTGACTCACCTTCCTAAGATAAGGTAGCTGAGTTGGGTGGGGGTGCAGCGCGGTGAGAAAAGTAGGTTCCCATGCCCTCCACTGTTAGTTACTGTGGCAACAGAACTGTCAGAGGCCAATAAGCAGTGTGGCCTGGGCTCTTGCTTTATCTCAGCCCTGGCTGGAGCCTCTTCCTATGCAATGAAGGGATTTTAGGTCCCAGTGGAGGGCTAGGTGTTCAGATCTTAGGGCAAAGGTTCTAAGGTTCACAGGAACATGCAGCTTTTGGGGAGATGGTGGTGAATGCAGCTTTGAACCTCAAGAGTGAATAGGGGCTGACTGGAATAGGGCAGGAGCTTGCTCAACCAAGTCACCTGCCTTGGCTTCCCAGCCTGACTCCTGTCCTAAAACAGCAGCTGCTGGGTGGTGAAAGAGACGAGGCTGGAGATGCAGACAGTGAGAATCTTAAATGCTGCATTAAGAGGAAGAGCTTAACCCCTGCCGAGTGCCACGCCAGCTTTCCATTTAGTTCTCACTGTGTCCTTGGGTGCAGACTGTTACTAGCCACATCTTACGGATGAGGAAATGGGCCCCGGGGCCCAGAGCTGGTGCCAACAGAGTCAAGGTGAGCTTGAACACAAAGTCCACATTTCTCCCAGGCTAGGGATATCATAGCACTGAAGAGGGCAAGCAGTGTGTCTGTGTCCCCATGCGCCAAAAGTCCCGAGCACCTGCTGGTCCATTGCTTAGTCCAGCCACCAATATCTTAGTGCCTGCTTCTGGTTTAATACACCAGGGGGCGCTCAATCTGTGGGCACCCTGCGCGGAGGAATGAACTGGTACTGGCGGTGACCAGTTTCTCCTCCATGGAGCATCAGGTGCATCACGTGGCACTGGGAGACCGAAAGGCAAAGTCAGCGTCTCCCTGCGTTCAAGGAGCATCCAGGCTTGGAGGGAGGATGGGAACCTTGTGCTGTGTGGTAGGCATGAGGATAGGGAAAGAGCACGTCCACGGGCACACACAACCTCCATTCTGCACCAGGCCTCCTGCTGGGCAGAGAGGTACCACTTGCCAGGTGCCCGGTTTCTCTTGGTGGCACATCCCAGCCCCAGCTGGAGACATCTGAGCTTGAGGCTTAGCCAGGGTGAGCCAGACGTCACTGATACATGTGGCAGAGGAAGAAGAGCTGGGCGAACTCAAAAAATGCTAAGGATGGAGCTCAGTGAGAAGACCCTGGACTGAATCTCTACTACCAAAGAGAGGGAAAGGAGGAAGTGAGGAGAAGTGAGGATGGATGGGAGAGAGAAGGGGGGGAGGGGAAGGGAAGGGAAGGGAAAAATGAAAGGGAAGGGAAGAACAGAGCTTGTCTCTCTCAGGACCACTTGGAAGAGAGAATAGGATGTGTATAAATTAAAATATCCTAAAAGGTTTGGTACAAGGTTTGTTGTGTGCTGATACATTTATTCATTTCAGGCAGAAGGAGGCATTTGGATTTGAGGAGTGATAGTATGCATAGCCAGCGCAGGGTGGGTGAGAACTTCCCGGCCCGTCAGCACCTGGCACACCTGGTGTCCTCAGGCACCCTGGGGCTTCATTCCCTTCCTCCATTCCTAGGAGCAGACTGGGCACCCTAGGCCCCTTGCTCCGGCTATCACCGGAGCTGGACCCCTCTGAAGCGCCTGCTGGGCTATTTTGAGAGCCAAGCATTTCCCCACTCCCCTCCTCTCTTCCTGTTTATGAAATACTGATCCCTACCGGATTCCTCATGCTCCCCTGGTCAGAGCTGAGGCAGGATGTGACTGGACTTCAGGGAGCCTCAGGCAGCCTCAGGTGTGGAGAGGAATTTCCCGTGGGCTGACCAGCCCACCTGTCCACCGCTGGGATTCACGCCCGGGCTCAGTCCCTTCAGCTGCCTAGGGGAGACCCTGTGGCAGAAAGAGTCTGATTAAACAGAGAGAAGTGTTGTTTACAATGTCTCTTTGTCTCCATTGCCTGTTTTATTTCTAGAAACAGCCTTCTGTGGGTGGAGCATGTAGTTTGAACCTTTATGCACCTGGCTGGTGAGAAGTCAGTCTTTAGCTTCCCAGCCTACGCTCAGAACCTGAAGCCCATCACTCATGCTCATCTTTCTCCACCTGGGCCTTTTTCTCTTGACCTGTTTTCCACCTTTCTGCATGGGCAATACCTGTTCGTCTTGTGGACCCATCTACACAGTCTCGTCTCCTAAGATACTGTATTACCTCATGCATGACTTGTGGTCACCATTTCTGGGACAGCCATGGCACTTTGTGTGTGACAGGAAAGTTGTATTTTATTATTATTTTTTTTTTTTTTTTTTTTTTTTTTTGGTAGGACCAGGGTTCGAACTCACGACCTTGCACTTGCCCAGCAGGCACTTGTGCCTCGGAGCTATCTCCCCAGCCCCTGTATTTTATTATTGACGCGCTCTCTCTCTTTCTCTCTCTCTCTCTCTCTCCCCCTCTCCCTCCTGCTCCCCTTCTCCTCTCTCTCCTCTCTTCATTCATTCATAATGCTTGGGGACCAAACTGATGGTGTGCTACCACTGAATTACATCTCCAGACCTTTTTAAATTTTACTTTGAAATAGAGTCACCTAGGTTGGGATTGAACTCGTGATCCTCTTGCCTTAGCCTTCTGGGAGAAGTATTTCTATTAGATCTGCTCGAAGACAAAGCCAGGGTCTGCTTTAACACCTGTGCTTCCTAGAGTCTGGCTCTTGTCTGGGCAGAGCCAGGCAGTGCATGCATGTGTTTGCTATAAGTGACGTCCAAAGAGGAAGTCCAGCTAGTGTCCAATGCTTGCAGGGAAGGCAGTGGTGAAATGCTTAAGAGAGCAGCCTTAAGCCCACAGAGACACTCAGACTTTGGTTTCAATCTTAGTACTCCCCATAGGTAGCCATGTGGTCTTGGACAAGTCTTTTTTTTTTTTTTTTTTTTGTCTTTTTGAAACAAGGTCTCACTATGCAGTTCAGGCTGGCCTTGAATTCACTTTTGTGGCCCAGGCTGGTCTAAAACTCACACTGATCCTCCTGCCTCAGCCTTCCAAGTGCTGGGATTGTAGACGTGTGCCACTATACCCGGCTCGACAAGTCATTTTTTCACTGAGTCTTTTTCTCATCCCTGAAATGGGATGAAGATACCTGCTTTGGAGCTGGACACAGGCTAGCCAATGCTTCTAGCTGGGGGAGGGGCTGTCATTATTCATTAGGGCTAGGGACCTGCAGGTGGGCTTGACTATAGCCAGCAGAGGGAGGCCTACAGTAGGGACCCTTGGAACTAGGGATCAGGCTGCAGGCTGGACTTCTCTCCCAGCGCCTAATGTGGGAGGAAGTAAGTTCTTAAAGAGGAAATATCTATGCAGAGGAATAGGCTGGCACCCAAGAAAGCAGGCATAAGGGTGTCTTACCCCCTCCCACCACCAGAGGCCTCAGACCCACACCCAGCCTTTAACAAAGACTGTTTCCTTCCTCTGGCCCCTTCTGCTACCCTGATGGCACAGAGGTTCTTTCCCTGCTTTTGGGGACTAGGATTTGGAGAGTGAATTAGCTCTGGCACTGGACCAGAGGACTTTGGGAGCCTGAGGAAGCAACAAGAGGCCTTGGTCTCAGCGGGGCATCTTTCACAACCCCACAGGCTGTCCACCACTGTGTTATCAAGGCTGTGCGAGGGCAGGGAAGGGGAAGTCGGTGCTCGCGGGGGCGTGTGTTTCCACATCAGGGCTGTCTGTGGAAAGGGCTTCCGATCATCACTGAGTGTGTCGGTTCCGGTGGGCGTGTGGTGTG
>PVJA010036631.1:0-20958 GCA_004027025.1 Myocastor coypus
GGAGATGGCTCCAAGGCACAAGTGCCTGCTGGGCAAGTGCAAGGTCGTGAGTTTGAACCCCGGTCCCACAACAAAAAAAACAAAAAAAACAAAAAAAAAACAAATTCCCTTTTTGGGCCGGGCAGGATGGCTCAGTGGTCTAAAGTGCCTGCTTGGGAAAGCTTGGGCGGCTTCAGGGACCGCGGTTCGATCCCCGGCACCATATGCTGCGCCAGCCCTGCCCTCAGGGCAGGCTGAGCCGGCCATAAAAATGAGTGAATAAACAAACAAAGGTTCTGAAACAAGAAAAAGAAAATAAATAAAATAAAATAAATTATTTAAAAAAAAAAGAAAGAAAGAAAGAAGATAGCAACCAAATCAATCCAAAAGCCCAAACTCTCCTTTGGGCTGATTAGTGACAGCACCAGGCCTTAAAGAGAAAGGTGGCCTGGGGCAGGTAGCTGGGACAATCAGCACCTGGTCTAGCTTGGACATTGTGCATCCAGGGGGAATTAGACTCCCTAAATATTCCTGGTTACCTATGCATATTCGTGGGAGCCCTGTGACAATGTGGTGGAAGTGCCTGTGGTTCTGCTGTGCAGAAGGGAAAACCCAAAGCAAGGCAGCAGCTGGACAGTGGCAGGAACCTGCGTGTTTGCACCTCAGGAGAAGCAGTGGAGGAAGAGGCCTGTCCAGGGCCCTGGCCCTGGTGACTCGTTTTCCCTAGAGTTGAGGTCTCCCCACTCCCTGCCTCCCTCCCTGCACTCCTGATGACCTGCTCCTCTTCATCTTCCTTCTTCTAGCCTCAGGCTTGGCAGGCAAACGCTCTACCACTGAGCTACCCCCCAGCTCCATCCTATTTCTGCAGCCAGTGTGCTCCTTATGCTCCCTGCACTGGGTGGTGGTTTTGCGACCGAGTTAGTGTTTCTCCCTAATTCAGGAAAACTCCCCAAGGGAGACCGTCTGCAGCATGTCTACTGAGTGATGGTGACCAGTAGGGCACTCTCCTTGTCTCCTTGTGGTTGGTGGGACTCTTTCACCAAAGGAGAGAAACCCCTTTCCTGCCCTTCACACAGGTTAGCTGTTGCCACTGGTAGCAGAGACAGTGCCAGGCAGAGCTCACCTAAGGTCACACCCTGAGAAGGTCACCACAGTTTGCAAGGAGCTAGAGCTTTTATCCAGTCCTCATAGAAAAGTGCAAGCTGTGGACACAAGCCCATTCTATGCAGGGGAACACAAAGGCCAAGCCTTCTTAAATAACTCACCCAGCAAACCACACAGCAAGGTAAAACTCATCTGGCTTAAATTTTTTATCTTAATGTGAAAGGATGTCCTCCCCCTGCCCGACTCAACAAGTATCTTCGGTTTGACATGCTCATTAATTTGGATTCTGAACTGAAAGTTATGAATTCCTGGAAATTGTTACCCTTTTTTTGTTGTTGTTTTGTTTTTTTGAGACAGGGTCTCACTATGCAGCTCAGGTTGCCCTTGAGTTCACTTTGCAGGCCAGGCTGGCCTCAAACTGACAGTGATCCTCCTGCCTCAGCCTCCTGAGGGCTGGGACTGCAGTTGTGCCATACCATGCCTCGCTACCCTGGTTCCTCTTTATTCTATTTTCTTTTTTTTTTTTTTTTTTGTCTTTTTGAGACAGGGTCTCGCTATGCAGTTCAGGCTAACCTTGAGCTCACTTTTGTAGCCCAGGCTGGTCTCAAACTCGCACTGATCCTCCTGCCTCAGCCTCCCGAGTGCTGGGATTACAGGCGTGAGCCACCACGCCCAGCTACTTTATTCTATTTTCATGTTGTCGCTTTATATATATTTTTATGTGGTGCATATTGATTGTACAGAGTAATGGGCTTCATTTTGGCAGATTTGTACATGCACACTTTGGTTATTTTTGCTCCCATAGACTCACACATGGTGTGTGGGGTGTGGGTGTGATAGAGAGAGAGAGAGAGAGAGAGAGAGAGAGAGAGTCTATGCTATGTAGTCCAGGCTGTCCTTGAACCACAATCTTCGTGCTTCAGCTTCTAGATCCTGTTTCATTGTATCTTCTTCAGGAGTGGTGTTTTGACAACAACACTGTAAAAGCCAGAAGACCTGTATTTGGTGACAGAGTTGTGTCTGACTCCTTGCAGCACTTGAGAGGGTCCTGTTCCTTGCAGGCAGGAGGCTCACAGGCACATTCGAATCAGCTTCCAGCCTGAAACCTTGGGACAGGTCTCACTGAGAGCTGGGCCCCAGGTCCCTTGCAGAATAATGTCTGGCCCACTGCACTGCAGCAGTGCTAGACGTGGCACTGTCATGTGTCCTCATCCTTCCTGCCACCCTGGTGTCCTGGCCCTGTGGATCCTGGATTTGGGCCCCGTTCAGTGGGCTCCAGAGGTCAAGTCCTTGGTCCCTACACTGACCTGAAAGCAGCTCTGCACATGCTGTCTGCCAGCACAGCTGTGTCTCTGCTCAAGGAAGCCTGCTCTGCTCTCCTCTCCTCATCTCTTCCTCCTTTTCCTCCTTTCTCCTTCTCCCTTTCTTCTTTTCCTTCTGTCTCAGCACCAGGGGTCAAACCTAGGGCTTTATGCTGAGCTCTATCCCCAGCCCTTTTTAAAGTTTTAATTCAGGGTGGGGGGCTGAGGCAGGGTCTCCCTATGAAGCTTAGGCTCACCTTGAACTCACTTCATAGCCCAGGTTGTCCTTGAACTCATAGTGATCTTCCTGTCTCATCCTCCTGAGCACCAGGGTTATAAGTGTGTGCCATCACATCTGGCTTAAGTTTTAGTTTTGAGACAGAGTTGCTAAGTCAGTGAGCTGCCCAGGCTGGCTCAAATTTACAATCTTTCTGCCTCGGTCTCCCGCAGCATTGATATCATAGGTGTGCATAACCTGTGTACAACCTAACAAAATTTCTATTGTGATAGAAATTTTACTTTTTTATTTTATTTTATTTTATTTTTGCAAGACTGGGGTTTGAACTCACGACCTTGCACCTGTGAGGGAGGCACTTTTTACCACAGAGCTATCTTCCCAGCTGTGATAGAAATTTTAGACATACACTAAAAGCAGACAGATGCTGCTATGGAGCCATCACCCATTTCTAATGACAAGCAACTCCTGACCACTCTCATGTCACCTGTGTACTCCCAGATCATTATTTTAAAACAAAGGGAACCTAGGGAATGAGGTGTCAAGTGACTCTCTAAACAATAAAGGCTGTTAGTGTGAGCATAACTGTAACAGAATGGCCGCCCTCACTTAGAATCCTAGTGGCAGCCACCCAGAGCCACCCAGAGCCAGCCACAGCACACCAACCCATCTCATAATAGTACCCATCTTACCAGTTTTCACATCAGAAGACCTGAGTCTCAGGCATGGCTCCCTTCCTGTCCAGCTGTGTCACTTTCGGCCACCCACTACATCTCCAAGCCTCAGTTTTCTCATATGGGAAACGGGAATACTAAAATGAGCTTCCTGCTAAAGGCTCTGATGACAGTCAGCTGAGATTATGGGCAAAATACCTTGTCAGGTTATAAAATGTGACATTTCTGGGAGAGAAAAAGGAAGTCACTTGAGTGACAGGGGACACGCTGGGCTCTGACTGTGGCAAGACTGGGGTCCCCTGCTCTCCAGGCCCACACAGGCCTCCTGCCCACTCCTGGCTACCCGCATTCCTCCACCCCCCAGCACTGGAAACCACAGCAACCAAGAGAAATTCTTTAATGACATTAAAAAACACCCTCAAAATGGAAAACCCATAATGAACAAAATATCCACATTCCAAATAGAGCCAGGATCAATTACACCATGCTATTTGAGAGCCCGAGGCAAAAGGAGAAATCAGTGAGGCCAAGTCGACTGTCTTTATTTAAAATGTTAATATTTTGTTCATTGTGAATTTTCCTTTTTTTTTTTTTTTTTCATGAAGATAGGCTTCGTCTTGACCTTGGCACTTCATATATTCTGGGCCCAGGCGAGCGTGCCAGGGCCCCAGTGCGGTAGGGCAGAGGCCCGGAGCTGATTTGCGGCTGCCTTGGGCTCCAGCCCTGACTTCGGTAAAATTCCTTCCACGCAGGCAGCGGAAACAGAAAGCGCTGCTCTCCAAATCAGCGCCGCCTGCAGGGGAGCAACAGCAGAGAGGCCAGCAGTGCGCTGCGCCTTGCACCTGGCCTTTCAGTGTCCCGGAGGAGGAGCGGGAGTTGGCAGGTGACTTCCTGCTCCCTGGCTGGCCAGGGCTGAACCTGCCACTCCCGCAGGCATCTTTTTGCTTAGGCCAGAGCGGCCCAGTACCAGCACACCCAGGGACTCAGGCGGCGGGACCTTTGCTCCTTGCACCTGAGGCCTCCGCTCTAGCCGCAGCCCCCACGCACACATTTCCGTGGCTGGCTGGAGGCTGCCCTTCTAGAGCCTCGCTGCTTTTCCAGGGACTGAGGCCCGCCGTTTCCCCAGAAAGCTTCCTTCCCAGGTCGGGGCCAGGTAGGGTCCAGAGTGCCCTTCACTGCGCACACGAAGGGGCAGGAGATCCCTGCCCTCCAACGCGGTTGGTGCAGAGCACCCAAGTGCGCCCGGCTCAGTACTGCCCGTCTCTTCCCCTCTCCTCCGAGTGATTTGGCCCTCAAGCCCCCAAGCTGGGTGTGGTGGGCGCGCCTATAAGCTCTGAACTCTGAGCTGAGGGGAGGATCATCAATTTGAGCACAGCCCTGGGCTATTTACCAATTTAAGGAGACCCTGTCTCAAAACAAAAATTAAAACAGTTGGGAATCAGCTCAGTAAGAAGACCCTGGATCCCATCTTCAGTGAAAACAAAATCCTCTAGGGTTGTTGAGATAGCTCAGCAGTCTAAGCACCTGCTTAGGCAAGCTCAGGGACTGGGGTTCAAGGCTCTGCACCACATGCGGTGCTGGCCCTGAGACCCGGCCTGGTGGTGTGGGCCTGTAATCCCAGTGCTCAGGAGGCTGAAAAGAGGAGGATCACTGCAAGTCTGAGCTGCATACCACCTGTACCAAACACATTTTTAAAAAGCCACCCTAAAGGAGAACTTGTGAATTAATAACCTGTAAGGTGAAAATCTGTGAGATTATATGTGAAATTGGATTTATGTATGTATTACTTTTGCAGGGCTTAGTACTTTATTTTTCCTAGGGAGGATTTTTTTTTTTTTTTTTTTTTGCGGGACCAGGGTTTGAACTCATGACCTTGCACTTGCCAGGCAGGCACTTGTGCCATGGAGCTATCTCCATGGCCCTCTCCTGGGGGGGGGGGGGCGGAATCAACTCAGGACCTTGTGCTCACTACGCAGGCACTTAAGCTACTGAGATATCTTCCTCCCCCACCCCTTTCCAGCATGTGCTTTGAACTACACCCCAGCTCCTAGATGCTGGATGTCTTGTTAGAAACAAACAAAAGATACCCCCAGGAAAAATAAAGTACCCAGCCCTGCAAAAATAATAATACATGTATAAATCCAATTTCATGAATAATCTCATTTGTTTATGTTCACTAAAACAATAAATTACAACAGCCTTTAATGAATGGGACTGGCAGAGATGTCCTGTAGATTGTAAATAAATAGCGCTGGACACTGCGGTTCATTTCCAGGTATCAGGAAGAAATGTTCAACAAAATTCAGCAAAATGCCTGCACAGATGCTCCTCCACTGGGGGCGGTCTTCTGCCCATAAACTCTCAAAACCATAGGTTGAAATGTGTTCACTACGCCCTGGGCGCGTCTCAGCTCTGCCACTCGGCACACTGTGGAGTCCCACCCGTGTCCCCTCGTGGTCACAGAATCACCCTGCATTGAGAGAGGACCTGGCCATAGGTCATCAGCTTTGAAGAAAGACCCAGATTAAAACCTGAAGTATGGATTCTCCTGAAAGCAAATGGCCTTCACGCCACTGTGAAGTTGGAATTGAGGCTGTCCGTGCACACTTATGAGCCTGTCCCAGCAGGCTTAGCGCAACCCCTGATTCCTCCCTGCGATGAGCTACTACTTCAAACTCCAGTCTTTTCATCTACAAAATGAAAGCATCTTGACCTCCAGGTTGCTGACAAAATTCAACAAGGCTGGGATCCAGAATGTTTGGCATGGTGCAAATGGTCAACACGGGATCAGGGGCTTCTAGTCCGGCTCCCTGGGTTTGCACGTCCCTGGCCCAGAACTCAGGCCAGATGAACGAATCTACCTAGATATGTGTGCCAGGGGCTTGGTTAGGCTCAGGGCTTTCGAAAGGGCTCAGGCTGTGCAAGTCTTCCTTCAGCTTAGAATTTTGCCTCCAGCGATGGAGCATGGGGATCACCGTGTTCCTAGCCCAACACAGACCCCATTCCATGAGGAGCTCCTTGGGGGCTCTCCGGAAGCCCCAAGAACAGCTCCTGAGGTGCCGGAGGATGCCCTAACCCCAGCAGCCGCGCCCAGGCCCATTGTCTAGGGGTGGAGAAGTCCTGCAGGTTGCCAACACTGGGCAGTGAACTTTACTCCCAACGTAGAAGCACTCCTCCCCGCTCCAGTGCTTCCTTTGGCGCAGAGAGCCTGGAACCGAATAGCAGAGCTGGGATCCAAGCTGTGGACTGCCAGGCCCGCCTGAGTGTGCCCAGCTTCGGCCACGCTGCCAGTTCACAGCTTGCAGGGCCCTCCTCCGCCTTGGGCTCCCTCTCTTCCTTTCTTTTCTTCTTCCTTCCCCCTTACTCTCTTCCTTTTTCCTCTTCATCTAGTCCTCCTTCCCCTCCTCCACTCTTATTTTCTTTTCTGCTATCCATCCTCTTCTCCTTTCCTGGCCATCCCCAGGATAGCTGGGGTCTCTAGAAAAATTTCTGTCTGTGTCTGTGTCTGTGTCTGTGTCTGTGTCTGTGTCTGTTTCTGTCTCTGTGTCTGTCTCTGTCTTCTTTCTTTTTTTTTTTTTGAATTTTATTTTATTTCTTGTTTCAGAACTTTTTATTTATTTATTTTTATGGCCGGCTCAGCCCACACTGAGGGCAGGGCTGGCGCAGCATGTGGTGCCGGGGATCGAACCGTGGTCCCTGGAGCCGCCTAAGCTTTCCTAAGCAGGCGCTTTAGACCACTGAGCCATCCTGCCGGGCCCTTTTTTTTAAAATTTTTTATTTATTTTTTTATTTTATTTTATTTTATTTTCTGTCTACTTTCTTGAGACAAGGTCTCACTGTGCACTTTGGGCTGGCCTTGAACTCACTTGGTAGCCCAGGCTTGTTTTGAACTCGCACGGATCCTCTAGGGCTGGGTTTTCAGACACGCGGGCATCCCTTCGGCTCTTACAGCCCCGCCCCCAAGCGCGTAGCCCCACCCACAAACACAAAGCCCCGCCCCATGTCATGCAGCCGCTCACGTTCACAACGGCCCCTAGTCCCTCAGAGGCACCCTGGCGGCTGTGGAGCTGTCCAGTCGCCTGGAAAGGGCTGACAGTCTCCGCAGCCCTGGTCGGGGGAGCAAGTCCCCGGCCAGCTGGTGTGGGGATGGGCCCGAGCCAGGTAATTATTGCCTGGTGCAGAGGTCGAAAGCCGCAGTGCGGCGGATGCACTAATGAAACACAAATGGGACATCTGTGTTCAGGAGTTCAGCAAAACCTGGCAGCCTGACTTTGCCAAGAGTTTGTACACTGCACTCTGAAAGCAAGGGACCCTTTGGCCAGGGAGCCACAAAAACCCCAGAAACCCTTGCCCTGCTCCCCACAACCTTGGGCAGGTGGGGCTGTCCTTGGTTTCCAGGAAGCGGCTGGGCAGGGGCATCCTGGCACAGGGAGGGAATCACCTGCAGTCTGGGCTCTCCACTGGCCTGGAGAGACTCAGCGGGGATGCCTGGCCCCCTAGGTCCCCCATCTGGCCCACCTCGCTCTGAGCACTGAGTTGTGAGCTGAGCTCTGAGAACACTGCCTTTGCTGACTCTAGTTGCTTCAGCTCTGGGAGTGAAGCCAGAGTGGGTCACCAGGAGTGTGGAGCCCCCCAATCCAGGAACTCCACTTAGGCCACATCTCCTGCTCTGATGAGGTGCCTCACTTCCGGCCCTCATTCATCTTGGGGACCAGAACCCAGGAGAGGATGAAAAGCTCGGAGGAGCAGACCTTGACTGGGAGGTCAGTGGTGCGGCCACAGATGGAGGAGGAGGGAGAGCCCTTCTGGACAGTTGTAATCTTGGATGGAGGAGGCTCCAGAGAGAACATCCTAGGCATTGGCCAGGCCCAGGACTTTGCCAGGCTGAGAGTGACCGCAGGCCTGGTGTGACGGGCAGCGGATCTGCAGCACTTGCTATGCTCTAGCTAGATGGAATCTGGGATAGGTGTGAAGTGCCAAGGTCAGGACATGTGTCCATCCTGGTCAAAGTTTTACCAACTCTGCTGCTACTTCCTCAGCTAGGAAGTGCTAGGACTGCTTTGCATGCGAATGAGAAGCTTTTATGTGACAGGACAGGCATGGCAGACACTAGCTGCTGGTGCCAGTCTGCTCCTTTTCCCTCTGCAGAGGCTGATTTGGGTTTGCCCAGGATCTGCACATCCACCTGACAGCCTCCAGAGAAGAGCACCTCAGGGCTGGGCTCAGGTTGTCATTCCCCTTAACCTTGAGGCTGGTGGTCCACGCCCCGGCCAGAGGCCAGGTGGGGCTGGGGAGCCTTTGCCATTTCTGACTTCTCTGGCCTTCCGTTACTTGCAGCCCAATGTGGGTCTGGGCTTAGTGAGGGTCTGAGGAATGGCTTTCTGCTTCCATGGGAGACTGAGTCTGTCTGCAGCAAACACTACACAGGTCACAAACAGGCCTCACAAGTGCTGTCACCTTCCCTCCTCACACAGCTCTGATGGGGACCTATGGACTCCACATCCCAGATGAAAGTGGCTGGGGGATGACAGAGCCAAGGCTAAAGCACAGGACGGCACTGGCGGGCAGTGGAGGACAGCACCAGGCCATCCTGTGGCCCTGGGCTGGAAGGGCATGGGAGCCATATTGAAGCAAGAGAAAGTCCCATGTGACTGCAGTGGGCACAGGCTGGCGCTGCTGATGGGGGTAGCAGCAGAATGGTAATAAAGACAGCAGCAGCAGCAGTGACAACATCAACAACTGCAGCACAACACCTGATCTGACTCGCTCCAAACATCCCAGGGGTGGTTCCCTGTCTTTCACACTCTCAGATGAGGAAACTAAGGCAGAAGAGCGAGGGGGACATCTGAGTTGCAAACTGGTTTTGCCCAAGGCTTTAATCTTTGGGCTAAACTAAACATGATGACCCCTTACCAGAAGGAAACCAAGAGGGTCACAGGAGAGATCTCTTGTCCAGTCTGGGAGTGAGGGGGCAGTAGCTGGCCCATTGCTGAGCTGGCTCCTCCTCCAGAGCTGGTGGAAAATGGGGGCTTGGGTCAAAGCTCCCACAGGGCCAGCACTCAGGCAGGACACCATAGGACCATAGGTGCTTGCTGAGTGAAAGAGTGGGTGAGTGAATTTGGAATTTGACCCTTTTGGCAGTGATTTTTGCCAGAGTCTTTCAGAAGCATGATCAAAGTATGGCCATGGGCACTGTCCTATGGCACGTGTGTAAAATGTCACAGTGCAGCCGGGTCCACCTCATTCATCAGATCTGGCACTGTGTGACTTCTAGCTCTTTCTCAAAGGCAAAATGACCATGGCAGGGAAACATTTGAATCCACTGAGGCAGCCAGGAGAGTACAACTTGACATGTGGGAAACGGACTTCCAGATGGGAAAGAGGACTTCGGGAACTGCTGCAGGAGAAGCTGAGAATGATAGGGTAAGTGCGTTCAGTGTTAGTGGGAGTATTTTGAGGAGGACTAGCTGCAATGTGCCTTTTACTGTAACAATTTTTAAAATTAACAATATTCACCTGTTTTTAGTCACCCTAAGCCACATGGCACCACAGCCTAGTGCTAACCCAAAAGCCTTGCCCTTTGGCTGACAAAGCATGGACTGGATGGACAGCAGTCCACGGGGTCCCCTGGGCCCTTGCCCCTAGTGGGACTCAAAGGACCAACGGCAAAGGTTCTGTGGGGCTTGACTTTTTATCGCCGGCAATGAACTTTGCTCGAAAGTGCTCTGTCGGCAGAAAAAGGGGCAGTGCAAAGGCTTTCATGCGCTATTTCAGGATTGCTGGCCCTGAACATTTATCACTTACTGGTGCATATAATTTGCCTGATGACTTAGTTTCATATATTTTAGTTTCCAAAGATAGATAGTTTTTGCATATTTCCCACAAATGGGGGTTATATTTAATAATCTCTGGGTAGAGGGCTGTAGGCAGGGGAGAGGAAGGTAGAGGGATGAAGAGAGCTCCATCCGGGAAGCTCTGCCCAGTGGTTGAGGTCTCGGCACACACTCGGGCTTCAGGCAGGCAGGGGCTTCAGCCTGTCAGAGCTTGGGCAAGAGGTGTAAGCGGGTGGCCTGGTGTGGGCTGACACAGGGAGCAGCACATAGTGCCAGCGTGGGCTTTGGAGCTTGCTTGCCATGTCTAAATGGGCGGGGCATCGAGGTCTCAGCCTGGCTCCTCTGGCACCCACACAGTCCAGGCCCAGCCCTGGGCAGCCTCACATCAGCCCTGGTCACAAGTGGCTTGCACCAGGGACAGGGACTCAGAACCCCACAGCAGCACCTGAGGAGCAGGTGCAGAAACCCAAGAAGACGTCGCATCAACAACATGGGCAGATGTGGGCTCTGGGTTTATGACTTTGGACAGAATTTGCCTTTGTGAGCCTCAGCAGTAGCACTGACCTTGCAGACTCTCTCCATGGCTGGGAGGATACAGTGCTGGAGAAAACATCTGGTACAGGGTGGTGTTGATGAGTGCTTTCCCCCAGTAGATGGTAGGTACTTAGGGTGACTAAAAACAGGTGCTACAGGTTTCTAACCTGAGTGTCTGTCACTCTCAGGGAGGCAGGAGACATAGTCCTGAGGAACTCTGATCGGTCATGGCACCCGTGGGAACCCTGGCGTGGCAAATGACAAAACGCAGCTCAGAGGGCTGAAACAGATTCTTGCCACTAACTGGACCAAGGTACCTACCTTGCACCACAAAGCGACACTATGGGGCCTGACCTTGTGCCCTCCCTTTCTGCAAGCATTCTGTCTTCCTTTTCAGCCCAAATAGCTTAGAAAGTAGTATCATCCAGCCATGGCCTGGCTTGAGTCCCATACGAATCCTTGGACTGGCATTCATAGTGAAATGGCCATGAATGTGAAACTAGAATTCTGATGAAATGGGGAACATCATCTCCTCCCACCCGAAGGACTCACGGGCTTCCTCCTGCTGTCCTTGAGCTGGCCACGTGACCTACTCTGGCCAAGTGTCCTCTCTTCCCTCTGCCTCTGGGGAGTGCTGTCTCCAATATGGGCTGCTCTTTTCTCCTGATCTCAATGTTAGAGACACCTGGAATATTGCCTCAGCTAACCGCAAGCAGGCATGACATTTTTTTTTTTTTTTAAACAAAGAATTTTTTTTTCTTGTTTCAGAACCTTTGTTTGTTTATTCATTTATTTATTTTTATGGCCGGCTCAGCCTGCCCTGAGGGCAGGACTGGCACAGCATGTGGTCCTGGGATCGAACTGCGGTCCCTGCAGCTGCCTAAGCTTTCCTAAGCAGGAGCTTTAGACCACTGAGCCATCCTGCCGGGCCCCAGGCATGACATTCTTGCAAGAGTCATGTTTGCTTGGGAGCGCCCGAGGCTCAGGAGGAGGAGGTCCTGGATGGCAGTGGCCTCACCCAAGTGCTTGCTGTGTGTCTGGCTGCTTGAACATAGGCTGCCTTTCTGAGGAGGGAAAGGGAGCTGCACTCCCCCCCTTCTGGGGGTGGTACTAGGAATTGAACCCTGGTCCTTTGCCCTCACCTACATTTCCCACCATTCCTTCTTTTAGTTTTGAGACAGAGCCGTGATAAGTTGTTAAGTTGCCCATGCTGGACTTGAACTTGTGATTCTCCTGCCTCAGCCCCCTACAATTCTGGGATTATAGGTGTGCACCCCCATGCCTGCTTCTTTTCCAGTGTGTGACCTCTTTTTGGCTGGAGATCTAGAGGGCTAGAAGCCCTCACTTCTAAGCCCATTATCGAGGTCGAGGGCTTGCTTTGGCTTCTGTCTGTCCCCTTAGGCATGCATAGCCTGCCTTTGCCCAGTCCCATTGTTTTATCACCTTGTCTTGGTGTTCTTGTTTTACTGTTACCACTGTTATTCACTATTCCATACTGAGGCTTTTCTTCTCCTGCCAGAGGTCTTTCCTTTCACCCCATCCTCTCCTCTTTGAGTCTCACCTGCTATTTTCAGGCCCTGCCCGTGGTCAGCACTGCCTGGGGTCTTCTGCTCCACTGGGAGATGTTGGGGCCACACTTGTGATGTGTGGGTGACATCCTGGTTGCTTTCCCATGGAACTTGGGGTCAGTTTTGTTCCATTCTTTAGAAGTGTGAAATTTGGTCCACTTTCTTGTAACCAGGAATAATCAGGGTGTGTGTGTGGGGGGGGGCAGCTCAGCAGGGAACAGCGGTTTCTGTCAGGCCGCAGACCCCTTACTTCAACGGTCCTCTGCCTGATTTTTGCCTTGGCTGCGGCTTCAGATGGTCCCCCCATTTGGTGTCATTCTGAGAACTCTCTGGTGGAAACTTGTGCAGTTCCCTCAGACCCTTTCTGATGGGTTGCTGGGATTCCAGGGTGTGACAGGGACAGATGGAGGGGCCAGGGCAGTCAGAGCCTTGGCCCTGGGTGATGCTTGGGAGCCAGCACATCTCTGCTGTTAGATGCATTCCCCATACCCCGCTGCACCCCTCCTGAGGACAAGGTGTCTGGGTACTCATTTCCGGGCGCAGGTGGGCAGCAAAGAGGGGCATCTTCCAGGGTGCAGGGAGAGGTGAGTCCCAAGGCCTGACTCCTGCAGGGTGTTGGCTGGCCACTCCGTGGTGCTCTCAGGCTTCTCAGGCCACATCTCTTGTCCTCTCTGTGAGGATACCTCTTGGGAAGTCACAGGCCTCCATGACATGCAGGGGTCCCAGGCCCCAAGGGGGTTGGAGAGAAAGAACCCATTTCTTAGTCCAAGGGGAGGGGGGTAGAGGAGGAGTCTGTTACAAATCCCATTGTCCAGAGCCAGCAGCCTGGGGCAGGAGGCTGCCTACCCCTTACTCCTCTGCAGAGCCTGGGCTTAGGCCTTCCTACTGGAGACCCTCCAGGGAATAGCCCCCCTCCCCGTCTTCCCCTTTGGAATACTTACTGCTCTGCTTCATAGCTGTCCACCTGCACTCCACCCTCCTCCTGGACCCCCATCTCATCTCCTCAGGGGCTGGCACACAATAGGTGCTCAGGAAACTCCTGCCGGTGGACGGTGGATGAGTATGTCTCAGACACAAAGAGGTTTGCATCTTCACCGACCCCTCTCCATCCCCTCAGCTGGAGACCTCAGACACAGGGGCGTACCGTTATGCCCTGGAGCCTGCCACCGGACCGCTAATCAGATTCCTTCATGATCACACAGTTAAGTAAAATTTATGTCGGGTGGAATTAGCCGGGCTCCCTGAGGGCAGCATAAAGCACAGCGCTGTTCTGCAAAATCTGGTCCCACGTAGAAAAGGAGTTTGTCATTCTTCTGTGGCAACAGTGGAGAAGAGGTCCTGGAGGCACGAGGACGCTTACTTACTGATCCACAGATGACGGATGGTAGATCCCTGCTTTGTCTGGAAGGGAAAACTCGAACAGCTTGTCTGCACCTCTCCACTCGGACATTAAATCAACATGGCTCTATTAGTGGCCTTGGGATGCCAGCTGAGCTGTCTCTGAGCCTGTCACCGTGATGTCTTCATCTGTAACCAGAGCAGACGTGAGCTCCTGGCAGCTTCAGGAGGTGACAACAAATCCAATTAGCTCCTCTCCACGGCGCCACAGGACTACTGTGAAGCGGCCTGCTGGGGAGGGCGGCTGGTACCCCACACAGCGGGACACAGCCTGGTTCTGGGGAGGAGAGAGAGAGAGAGAGAGAGAGAGAGAGAGAGAGAGAGAGAGAGAGAGAGAGAGAGAGAGAGACAAAGGGACCCGGCTTAATTGTTGGAGTGACTTTCTGTACTGTACCAGATTGGCCTTCGACAGACAGGACCCTTTGACTCTTGGGTACCAGTGTGGCCACCAGGAGCCCAACTGATCCCTTTTTGGCTTCGACAGCACTTATCTTGAAAGACAACTCCATGTCCCTGCCCTGTCCTTCTCTGCCCACTTCCTGGCCTCCCTGTTTATCCCAGACTCCATGCCCAGCCCAGAAAAAAATCTGCCTGTGAGTGCTGGCTGCACCTGATTTGGTGTTTCTCGAGTTCCAGGTGACCGAGACACTGGAGGACAGAGGCTCCCTCTGGGAGTAGAGGTGGCACTAGGGAGAGTATGTGGGGTGGCCAGAGGCACAAGGGTTAAAGGCCACAGCCTCCAGAATCACATGGGAGAGGGGTACCACATGAATGCCATGATGGGTGCTACAGTGAGTTTAGATACTAGGAGGTTGTGGTCTGGCATAGGGGGGTGGACAACAAACCCCAAAGACTACCCCAGGAGCCCGAGGGCTGGATAGGGAGGGTGGGGGTGCCAATGTGGGGGATGTGAGGAGTGGGACTGAGGTGGGTAGAAGGAGGCAGAGGGAGACCGGGCCCCATGAAGACAGGGCAGGGTAGGTGGGTGCTGCAAGGGGAGGAGGCAGGAGCAGGCAGGGTGGGTGGTAGGTTCCTAGAGACCTTGCTTTCTGGCCAGTAACTGAGAGGACAGACTTGAGAGCCTCCCTGCCCCTTTCCTCTCCTCCCTGAAGTTTCTGGTCCCTTTGCCTGGGTCCTGCTGCTTCTTTGAGAAGCACAGAGAGGGAGACAGGGAGGGAGACAGGGAGGGAAACAAGGGGCTGAGCAATGCTGGTAGCCCAGCTACCGCATAGAAAGGCAGGAGCCACGTTGCGGGGGCTCCTGCGCACTTCTCTCCAGAGCTGGCAGGCGCAAATCTGCAGCTTCTGCCAGCGGAACCAGCGGGCCCGGAGTCATGGCCAACGGTTGGCAGTGCAGGGGCCTCCGCTGCCAGCTTGCCAGCGAGGCTGCCGCTTCCTGCCACAAGCTGGTACCATGTACCTGTAGGGGCTGGCAGCAGCGGGGCCCTGGGGGTGAGCGATGGCAGGGGAGAGGCTCTGAGGGGGAGGGACAGGAAGCAGCCTTGTGGTCCTTCTGGCCTAAGCAGGTTGCTGCGAATGTGCACAAGTCCCGTCCAACTCATTCCAGATTAATTGGGCAGGATATGGAGGCATCTGGCTGTGGCACAGAGCAAGAGAGATTCAGCGGGCGCCGCGTCACCGGCCGCGTTTGGAAGCCGCCCCAGTGCTGCCAGGCACAATTATTTTCAGCAATGTCTTTCTGCTGTGGAAACTTAGGACTGTGGACTTTGGCATGCAAGCTAAGTGCCGATCTGCGAGCGCACAAATTGACTGGACCCTTGATGTGAGGTGTTGTCTGGGCTAGGTAGAGGGGGCAGGAGGAAAACCCTGCCCTCAGCCACATGGCGTGTGTATTGCATGCATGCGTGCATGCAGTACCTATGACCAGCTCACAAAGGTCCTAGAGACTCACTGCAGGGCATGGGTGTGACAGTGAAGGGCCCCCCTCATCTGCACTCTGAGTCCTTCCAAAAGGCCTGGTCTAGCTAGGCCTGCTGGCACAAGCCTGTGATCCCAGCACTCAGGAGGCTGAAGCAGGAAGGCTTCTGCAAGTTGAAGGCCAACCTGGGCTACATAGTGAGTTCCAGGCTAGCCTGGGTTACACAGTGAGACTCTATCTACACACACACACACACACACACACACAGCCTTCTCTGGGCCCTGGAGATTGTCTGGGGGGCTCATGTGGCCTGCAGTGCCATACCATACTTATTTCTGTGTGTGATCTAAGATGAATCAGAAGATTCCGATTTTATTCGAAATAAATTTCTCACTGATTCTACAACACCCAGCAGTGTAGACAATCGTTAGACATCAGGGTGCCTGCGGTACCAGCCACCACTGATGAGAGAAATACAACCTGAGCATCCACCACTGTGCGGGGCAGCAGCTGAGGACAGCGGGAACTGGACCAAGGAAACTCTAGGGGATAGAAGTGTAGTGGTCCAGACAGGCATGCTGCTGCCTGCCTAGAATCCCAGTGCTCTGGCAGGCTGAGCTAGGAGGATCACAAGTTCAATGTGAGCCTACTTAGCTACTTAGAAAGACCCTGTTTCTAAATAAAAACTTTTTTAAAGGTTGGACTGTAAACGTAGTCTTAGCCCTCCAGAAGAAAAATCTTAGTGATACTATTACTCCATAAAATGGATATTTGAGCTTAACATCACTGTCTTTCTGAATATCCAACATCTTAGTCTTAACTTGGAATTGGTATTTTTCATGAATCATTGATATTGTAATAAATCTCTATAGAATGTGATAAAAGCAATTACACATTCTTACGCAGACATTTAGAAATCTAAGGATGTACAAAAATGTAGCCTGTCAATCCTATGACATTTTGCCTAGTCTCTTACTATCATTTAATACCCATTTTTGTTTTCTTGTACACCAATCATTTACTTGAGAGACAGTATGGCAGTAACTGAAATTACATTAGAAGCATCACACATCTAAAGGACCAGAATGACAGGCATTCCAAGCATAGTTTTAGTGTTGCACATTGCTATCATCAATGTGAAAAACCTTTTGAAGGTTCTTAGGAGCATTACCTAATTTAGCCTGTGTATGTAAGTGCATAGTTTTGCTCCTGCTATGTTTCCTCTCTTTTCTGCTTCCAGTCACTTTATTGTTTAATCCATAAGTCTTTGATTGCCATTCAGCTGTGTTATGCCCTTCCATTTTTATTTCTTCTTTAGAGTTCTTACACTAGGGAGACCATATGATATTTACAACTATGGCTCTTGTTTATTTCACTTATGAGTATATGTTCAAGTTACATCCATTTATATATAAAGTCTTCCAGTTTATCATTCTTTATAGCTGAATAATATTCCATTGTATAAAAATTCCACATCTTTTTCAACCATTTTTCAGATGATGGGCATTTTGGTTGTTTCCAAGATTTGACTATTACAAATTGGGCTGCTATAAACATAGGTGCACAGATATCACTATGGTATGATGCTTTCAGTTCTTCTGGGACAATTCTCAGTATGGGGATAGCTGGATTAAATGGGATTTCTAATTTTTTTTAAGGAGCCTCCACACAGCTTTCCATAATGGTTGCACCAGTCTGAAGTCCCACCAGCAGTGGAGAAGGGTTCCTTTTTCCCCACAGCCTCTCTAACATTTGTTGTTGGTTGATTTCTTTATGATGGCTATTTTTTCTGGAGTAAGATGGTATCTAAGTGTTGTTTTAATTTGCATTTTGTGGATGGTTAGCAATGTGGAGCATTTCTTCATATATTTATAGGCTTGTTGAATTTCTTTCTCTGAGAAGTGTGTGTTCATGCCAGATGCCCATTTCTGGATTGAATCTTTGAACTTTGGAACCCTAATGGTTTTTAGTACGTTATAGATTCTAGATAGAGGACCTTTGTCTGAATACTTATTAGTTAAAATCTTTAAATAAGTTTATAGACCAAAAATTAAAGAAAAAGAAGAGCTGTAAGGATAGCCAATATTTTGGCCCTAGCCCTTGAAGGTCAGGGAGGACTCAAAACAGAACAGAACCTGTGCTGTAACATCCTATAACTCAGTGGTGTCCCAAATTTTCTGTTCAAGGAGATTAAGGGACCACAGAGAGAAGGAATTGAAGGTATGTAGTGTGCCTAAAGAGAATCACCTAGAGAATTCTCTCATGCTTCACAGAGAGCAAACTGGTCAAACAATGGCCATGACTCATCCAGATGGCTGACACTGTCAACAATTGTACAAGGCACTGTACATGGTTTCAAAGTTAATCCTGAGGGAATTTGACTGACCTTGGAAAATATAAAAGTTACATGTTTTGTTATACAGGTCTTGCTTTAACTTGCCCTTAATCACCCAGCGGAAAAGTTTAGGCATAAAATGTTAAGCTAGATTACTGTGCTGAGCTGGAAAAGGCTTAAATAAACAAATGCTAACATTGCTAGTTTCACCAGTAACCCACTGCAGTTATAGAACATTGGATTATGTATACAACTACTTTCTCTTATTTTATTTATTTATTTATTTATTTATTTATTTATTTATGAGATTATTTTATTTATTTATTTTTTCAAGTTTCAATTTTTTATTATTTAAATTTATCAATGGTTATATTACATATTTTCATAATCAGATCAGTTTAGATTATTACATATAGGTATATAAGATTGATCAAACAATTAAACATTAACCCTTCTAAATCAACATTACTTTTTTTCTTTTCCCCTTTCTTTTCTTTGAAAGTTGACATATTGCATATTATCCTCACAATCGTTCTACAGAGTACAGTGTATTTTATTTTATTTAGATAAATCTTTTTTAATTTTTTTATTACTTTTAATAAGAAATAACAATATCATAGTTTCAAAACATGTGAGCAGTACCTTCACAATAATTGACACATTGCATATTGTTGTCCTCATAATAGTTATACAGAGCACGGGGTGTAGACATGATAAATATTCTGATTGATATTGGTAAGGAAGGAAAAGAAAAAAAAAGAAAAAATTTCTTCTCTTTGAACTGTGAGGAAATAGTTGTATATATAGTCCAATGTTCCTTATTTGCATTGGGTTACTGGTGAAACTGGCAATGTCAGAAGCTGTTGATTTAAGCCTTTTACAGGTCATCATACTAATCAAGCTCTGTGTTTTATGCCTCATAATTAAGCTTTTGTGCTGGGTGATTGAGGGCAAGTTAAAGCAAGACCTGTAGAAGAAAACAGTCCTCTTTTGTATCTTCCAAGGTCAAATCCCCTGACAATTAACTTTTGAACCATGTACAGTGCTTTGTAGAACTGTTGTCAATGACAGCCTTCAGGATGAGTCATGGCCATTGCTTGACCAGCTTGCTTTCTATGAAAGCCTGAGAGAATGTTTTCTCCCTAGGTGACTCTCCCTAGACACACTATACTTCATTTATCCATTTCCTCTGAGGTCCCATGATCTCCTTGACCAGAAATTTTGGGATACCACTGAGTTATAGGATGTTACAGCACAGGTTCTCTTATGTCCTGAGTCCTCACTGACCTTCAAGGGCTAGGGCCAAAATGTTGACTATCTTCGTAGCCCTTCTTTTTCTCCAGTTTTTCGTCTGATAACTTATATTCTCTACCCTCCAGTGGAGAAGCTTCGTGATACTATTATTCTGTAACATAGGTAATTGAGCTCAACATCACTGCCTTTATGAATATCAAACATTGTAGACTTAGCATGAAATTGGTATTTTCTGTCAATCACTGATATTCTAATAAATCTCTATAGAATGTGATAAAAGCAATTACACATTTTTACGCAGACATTCAGAAGTCCAAGGGTGTATAAAAGTATAGCCTGTCAAGCTTATAGCGTTTTGCCTAGTCTCTTACTCCCAATCAACACCTTTTTTTTTTTTTTTTTTGGTTAGTCAACCATTTACTTCAGAGAGAGTACAACAGTAACTGAGTTTACATTAGAAGCAGTACACATCTAAAAGACCAGAATTACAGGCATTCCAAGCCTATTTTTAGCATTACACATTGATATCATTAATGTGAAAAATTTTTTGAAAGTTCTTAGGACCAGTATCTGACTCACCCTGTGTACATAAGTGCATGGTTTTGTTCCTGCTATGTTTCCTCTCTTTTCTGCTTCCAGTCACTTTATTGCTTAATCCATAAGTCTTTGATTGCCATTCAGCTGTGTTATGCCCTTCCATTTTTATTTCTTCTTTAGAGTTCTTACACTAGGGAGACCATATGATATTTACAATTATGGCTCTCGTCTATTTCACTTGTGAGTATATGTTCAAGTTACATCCATTTATATATAAAGTCTTCCAGTTTATCATTCTTTATAGCTGAGTAATATTCCATTGTATAAAAATACCACATTTTTTCAACCATTCCTCAAAAAATGGACACTTTGGTTGTTTCCAAGATTTGACTATTACAAATTGGGGTGCTAAGCTGGGCATGGTGGTGCATGCCTGTAATCCCAGTACTTGGGAGGCTGAAGCAGGAGGATCAGTGTGAGTTCGAGGCCAGCCTGGGCTACAAAAGTAAGCTCAAGGCCAACCTGAACTGCATAGTGAGACCCTGTTTCAAACACACACACACACACACACACAAAAAAAAAAAAACCCACAAATTGGACTTCTATAAACATAGGTGCACAGATATTGCTATGGTGTGATGTCTTCAGTTCTTCTGAGAAAATTCCCAGTAGGGTGAATAGCTGGATTGAATGGGATTTCCAGTTCTAGTTTTTTAAGGATCCTCCACACTGCTTTCCATAATGGCTGCACCAGTCTATATCCCCATCAGCAGCAGAGAGGGGTTCCTTTTCCGCACATCCTCTCCAACATTTGTTGGCTGATTTCGTTATGATAGCCGTTCTTTCTGGAGTAAGATGGTATCTAAGTGTTGTTTTAATTTGCATTTTATGTATGGCTAACGATGAGGAGCATTTCTCCATGTACTTATAGGCTTGCTGAATTTCTTTCTCTGAGAGGTGTGTGTACATGTCAGATGCCCATTTCTGAATTGGGTCTTTGAATTTTGGACCCTAATGATTTTTAGTTCTTTATAAATTCTAGAGAGAAGACTTTTGTTTGAATATGTATTAGTTAAAATCTTTTCGAAATTTGTGGGCCGTCTCTTCACTTTGTTAGTGATTTCCTTTTACATGCAGAAACTTCTTAGCCGGAGGAGGTCCCAATTGTTGATGCTTTCAAGTGTTAAACGTGCAATTTGATTTCCATCCATGAACTCTTTGCCTACTCCGATGTCTTCAAGATTTCCTCCCACTTTCTCTTCCAGGAGATTTAATGTTTCACTTTTAATATTTAGATCTTTAATCCATTTCGACTTTATTTTCGTGCA
>PVJA010036632.1:0-20936 GCA_004027025.1 Myocastor coypus
ACACCTGGGTCTAAACTGTGTTTTCTTTCTTAAGAAAAAAAAAAAAAAAACTGCTCATAACCTCCATTTGTTTCTAAAATTCATTCTTTGGTTTTAGAGAACATGAACTTGAACTTGTCCCAGGTACTTTTTCAGGTTGGGAGATCGTTTTCCCCCTATATTATTTTGAGATCATCTACCTGGGATCAGTTTTTCTCTCTGTATCTCTCTGAGCACAGTTGCTCAGGTAAAGTTATTAAATCTAGGACGAAATGAGGAAGCCAGTCATGCAGCAAGTGGGCAAGAATATAGGATGGGCTTATCCAGTAGGGGTTTGGCTAGTGACTCTTCCTGTTTCCTCAAGGTGATAGAGAACTATTTAAATTTTCAGTCCTTATGTTTAGGGAGGTATGCATTTGTTTGATCTTTTGTCTTGAGGTCTGGCCCACAATGGGGAATGCCTGTCTCACAGTTGAAAGGTATCCTTCCTGTCTTCCATACTGGCTCCTTCTGAGGGCCCAGCCCTGTCCAAGCAACCACGCACAATATTTCTATCTAACTGAGCTGCCTACAACAGTAGGGTCAAGAATAGGACTAGGGGCCAGCGACATAGCTCAGAGGTCTAAAGTGCCTGCTTAGGCAACCACAGGGAGGGTCGGTGCTTTGATTCCCCTGCACCACATGCTGTGCCATCCCCACCCACAGGGCAGGCTGAGCCGGCCATAACATACATACATACACACATACATACATACATAGAATAGGACTTTACACAGATATAAACATGGACCTGCTTTGTGTTTTGGCAAGAAATAGCATAGGAGATATTAGTGAATGTTTAAAACTTCACTGTTCAATGCTGAAACCACTAGGTAGGAAATGGCCACTGAGCATTTGAACTGTAGTCATCTTAATGGAGATGTACTGTAACACCATACTAGACTTGAAAGATTTAGTAACACAGAAAAGCAAATTTCTAAAAATGTTCTATTAGATATTAAAATAACATGTAGGATATATTAACTTGATATTAACTTGACACAATATATTATTATTATTATTGTTATTTATTTTGGGGGAGGGGAAACCAGGAATTGAACTCAGGTCCTTGCGCTTGCCACGACAGCACTTACTCTACTTAGCTATCTCCCCACCCTGACACAATATATTATTAAGTTAATTCTACCTGTTCCTCTTTACTTTTTTTTTTTTTTTTTTTTTTTGGTCTTTTTGAGACAAAGTTTTGCTGTGCAGTTCAAGCTGGCCTTGAGCTCACTTTTTTAGCCTAGACTGGTCTCAAACTCACACTGATCCTCCTGCCTCAGCCTTCCAAGTGCTGGGATTATAGGCATGCACTACCATGCCCGGCTTTCTTTACTTTTTAAATGTGACTGCCAGATAGTTTAAAATAATATATGTGACTTGCATCTTATTTTTGTTAGTCACTGTCAATTTAGAAGGATAATGTGACAGGATTGTGTAAGGTTGGCATTCTAGGTACAGTACTGGAAAGTAAAAGGTTTGCTTGCTCACTTATTTCCTCATAACTGTAAATTAAAACAGAAGAAAAAATTTAGTACCATTGCACAGAGCTTTTTGGTCATAGGTAGTAGTAGAAGAATACTGCTGAAAGGAAGAACAACTTGAGTTTTGGTATTGTTCTGAGTTGAGCAGTGAAATTACAGGTGGCCTGAACACACACACACACACACACACACACACACACACACACACACGCACACACACATGCATGCACGCACACACAACACACCAGCACAAAATCCATGCTGCCAATTTCTCACTTTTGTTAGAATTACATATAAAATTTATGAGCAGACTTTCTGGTTTAAAATATTGTGCAAGTATAGAATAGGATTATTTTTGTTAGAATAGAATCATTAGTCAACCAGATGCTATTATAGGTAAATGACTTAAAGCAATCTGAAACTGACAATGATATCTTTGCATTCAGTACTTTTTGAAATGGTGGGCTGCTAATGGTAGACAAGTGTCTTCCAACTCTTGTAAATAATGGTCCAGAATTTGCCAACCTATGGATAAATATTAATTATTTATATATTAATGTAGAGAAAAGCTTATAAAACTCTCATTTGCTTAGAAAAGTTTTACCTCAAGATTGCCTGTCACTCTTCATTAAAAATTTATTACTTGTTTTCTGTATGTCTTAGTTACTCTTCTCTCACTGCTGGGCTAAATACTTGACACTCAAAATGAGGGAAGGAAAGATTTATTTAGCTCAAAGTTACTGGAGGTTTCAGTCCATATTTAGCTGGCTCCCAGGCAGAGTGGCACATGGCAGAGGGCAACCTTTCATGGTAGTGGCAAAGAAGAGAGCGAAGGGAGAGCTAGCAGCAGCTCAAGCAGCTAGCTTCTCTTCTTTCCTTACATTGAAATGCAAATCACCTGCTCCAGGGTAGGTGCAGCACCCACACCCACAATAATCAATTACAGATTCCAGAAGCCACCTGTTATGGTTTATGTCTAGTTGTCCCCCCAAAGCCCCATGCAGTCATGGGGAGGGGACTTCTAAAGTTTGAGGCTTGATTCATGATCCCTGAGATTGTGTTTTAGTACTAATGAAATTATGGGTCTAAGTACTTTTGGGATTATGGGTGTAGCCTAAGGTGGACAAGCCTAAGTTGGACAAGCTGAGACAGAGAGACTGAATGTAATATAAAGAGAGACAGAGAGACAGACTCAAGCTGCTGTTGCTCTCTGCTCCCCTGGTTGGTCGGTTGCCTCAGTCACCATTGTTGCTGTTCCACTGCCATGAACTGCTGCTCTCTGTCATGTGCCTCTCTGCCTTGGAGCTAGCTAAGTATGGACTGAAACCTCCAGTAACTGTGAGCTAAATAAAACTTTCCTTCCTTCATTTTGAGTGTCAGGCATTTGTCCCAGCAATGAGTAAAAGTAAGACACCATTCCATGATTGCATGAGGCTTTTAGGGGGACACCTATACACAAACCATAACATGGTACTTATTGAAGCAAAAGTCAAAACATAAAATTTGTTGTATTTTGTTTTTATTAGAGTTATTGACACATACTAACTATGAATTAATGAGTTGTACTGTGACATTTCCATATATGCATGTATCCTGGCTTGATCATACCCATATTGTCAACCTTCTCTTTTTTCTTTCTCTCTCTTTCTCTCTTTTAAATTTTATTTATTTATTTTTTTCTTGTTTCAGACCTTTGTTTGTTTATTCACTCATTTTTATGGCCAGCTCAGCCCGCCCTGAGGGCAGGGCTGGCCCAGCATGTGGTGCCAGGGATCGAACCTCAGTTCCTGAAGCTGCCCAAGCTTTCCCAAGCAGGCGCTTTAGACCACTGAGCCATCCTGCTGGGCCCTCTCTCTCTCTTTTTAAATTTTATTTTATTTTTTGTTTGGCTTCTGAGAAAAGATCTCACTATGTAGTGCAGACTGGCCTGGAACTTTCAGTGATCCTCCTGCTTTTTTTTTCTTTTTACATTGCTATACTATAGGTGTTTGTGTCTACATGTCCCCCCAAAGCCTATGCAGTGGTGGAGACAGACTTTTCAAAAGTTGCTGAATTTAAGGTTCATGATTGAGTCATGGTCCAATGCAATGATTAAGGTTATGAGTGCTACACTCACCCTAGGCAGGTATCCTGCATATAGTATAAGGGACAAATCTTGTCTCTCCTCCTTTGGCTGTTCTTGCTTTTGTGGTCTTCTGCTGCCATGTGCCACCCTACCTTGGAACCAATTGATTATGAGCTGAAACCTTTACAAACTGAGCTAAATAAACCTTTCTTCCTTTAACTTGAGTGTCTGGTATTTTGTCATAGCACTAGAAAAGTAACTAATACTACTGGAATTGAGGAGTTTCTTTATTATAGAAAGGGAATTGGGGGGTAGGGAGATAGCTCAGTAGAATAAGCTCTTGCCTGGCAAGCTCAAGGGCCTGAGTTCAATCCCTAGTTCCAGGGGACGCAAAAAAAAAAAAACAAAAACAAACAAACAAACAAACAAAAAAACGGGAAGAGAAGAAAAGAAAAAATAAAGGGAATTTACTATCAGTATTATTAATTTGATCCCATGTGAGTAAGAACCTATATTTTCTAGCTTCCAAAAGACAAACTCAGAAATGGTTGTGTCACACTTACCAAGACCCAGTGAGACCAAGTAAGCCACATGGCAAACCCAAAGGCATTGTAGGAGGGGAACCACAAATGGTCATATATTGCAGAGCTATGGTTTGGAGCAGGCTGTGAAGTTCATGTGCCACTCCCTGTGTTGTTCATATGCACGCAGCCCGTGTCTCTCATGCTCACAGTTTTCTCAGTTCCTGCTACTGTTGATTTTAGCTGTTGTCTCAATTTCTTTCTTAATTCTTCTCAATATTTATGGAATTCATTATGCTTTCAGATTTAAGAAAAAATGTCTTATGCAATTTGTCATTAGATTTAGTTTTTTTTTAATCTTTAGGTTAAGGAGAATGACATCATAATGTCCTGTCTCAGATTATTATTATAACAGTTAAGAGGAACATTTGTACTTTTCAGTTCCCAACAAGAAAAAAAGGAAGGGGCTGGGAAGATAGCTCCGAGGCACAAGTACCTGCTGGGCAAGTGCAAGGTCGTGAGTTCGAACCCTGGTCCCACAAAAAAAAAAAAGAAAAAAGGAAAAGAAAAGCAGAAGGTAGAGCAGAAGAGATGAAAAAGACACCTTTGTATGTCAGGACAGAGGTATCCAACAGATCCTAGAGCAGTGACAGCGAACCCTGTAGAGCTTTCATGATACAAACAGCCCACTGTGGCACACATGCCATAGATTTGCCCCCACCTTCCTAGAGGACTTATTTACAAACTCCATTGTCATCATTGTGTCTGCTGTGTTTAATTACATAATTTCAGAAGCTATGGAAAAGCAGATGGATCACTGTAGTAGTGATAGTAGAGGTAGCTGAAAGTTTTATCTTTGCCACTGATTGCTCTGTTCTCACCCCATTTTTGCTAACACTGGCTGGTCCTTCAAGCCTCAAACATGGGATGATTAACTGCCATCCTTCTGAGTAGTAACACATGGCCAAGGGATGGGTGAGAAACTGCACCCATCTTGAAAAGGATTGCATCTTAAAAAGTAGACACCTGCCCCAGACTAAAGACCAGAAGTGTGGCAAAAGCAGAAAAGAAGCACTCCAGGGTACATACTACATCAGAAGCCATGTCACTTTACAGCTGTGTGGCAGTGACAAGTGTAGCAGGGTCTAGAGCTTTGAGATCAACATGAGATGGTTTCACAGCTGGAAGACAACAAAGGAGGTCATAGAACATTTGACTAAATTGCTTGTGGTGGCCCATAGCTATAATACTAGCATTCTGGGATATTGAAGCAAGATGATGGTAAGTTTGGGCTCCATCTGGGAAACTTAAATGAGACTCTGGATCAAAATTAAAAAAAAAAAAAAAAAAAACTGGGAATGTTACCCTATGCAAAAGCCCTGGGACCAATCCCTAGTACCACACACACATACACCAAGTTTTTTGGCCTGATCATATCTCCTAGACATTATTGTTGTTGTTATTATTATTGTAGTACTGGGGATAGAACTCAGGACCTTGTGACCTTGAACTCACTATGTAGCTCAGGCTGACCTTGAACTTAGGACAATCCTCCTGGCTCAGCCTCCCAAGAACTGGGATTACGGACCTGTGCCACAATGGCCAGGTTCCTCGATATTTTATTTATTTATTTATTTATTTATTTATTTAAATTTTTTTTTCTTGTTTCAGAACCTTTGTTTGTTTATTCACTTGTTTTTATGGCCGGCTCAGCCCACCCCGAGGGCAGGGCTGGTGTAGCATGTGGTGCCGGGGATCGAACTGTGGTCCCTGAAGCCGCCCAAGCTTTCCTAAGCAGGCGCTTTCGACCACTGAGCCATCCCACCGGGCCCATCCTCGATATTTTTGAAAAGCCAATTTTTCTTTATAATTTTCTTTATAAGATGATATAGAAAAATTGATAAGAGCAATTAAGTGAAGTCTTCTTTGGTTGATGTCCTAAGTCCAAAAACACAATAATCTGGATATCTGGAAAATGCTGGGAGACTAGATAAAACCAGATTCTGAAACACATACATGCTTTTCCCAGAATTTACTTTGCAATGACTGGTTTATGAGCAGTTGTAATTTTTTTTTTTTTGTTTGTCTTTTTGAGACAGGGTCTCACTATGCAGTTCAGGCTGGCCTTGAGCTCACTTTTGTAGCCCAGGCTGGTCTCGAACTCACACCGATCCTCCTGCCTCAGCCTCCCGAGTGCTGGGATTACAGGCGTGCGCCACCATGCCCGGCTCAATGAGCAGTTGTAATTTAATGGCTGTGTTTTGAGGAAAAAATTTGCTGATGTACTAAAGAAATACCACTGAGAGGCCCTGGGTTTGGATTTGCTCCATGTGTGAACCCCTCTGACATTTTCTCTTGGGATGTTTTGGACAGTGGCTGATCCATTCTTTCTATAATATACATAGGAGTCAACAAATGGAATTCCCAAATCTGGTACTTCATTTACAGATATTAAATGTGACCTGGAGGCTAACAGCTCATAGCTCATGATTGATAAACTCAAGAGATAACTATCTAGGATTGAAAGCATGCAAAGATAAAGGGCAAAAAGAATGTCTGCACTGGTTACTACAGCTTTTAAAATAGCACATTGGTGACATCTTCTGGCTACTTTAATAAAGTCACTCTGAAACTGACAGATTCTGGAATGTCCACATACAAAAATCTCTTAGTGTAAAGTATTGCCATAGATGTTTTCTCTAGGCTCTTAGACTCATTGTTCCTATAATCTGGAGATTTCTTAAAAGTGCTATGTCTACCTGCCTGAAAATACAATCACTATGGAACTATTTATACTACATGACTGCCACACGTGAAAAAAAGGTGCCAATTTTCATTATTCTAGGAACTACACAAAACTTGCTTTTTCAAGAACTCTGTTAAAGGCCAAGGAGACAGCTCAGTGGAATAAGCACTTGCCTGGCAAGCATGGGGTCCTAAGTTCAATACCCGGTACTGCAAAAAACAAAACAAAACAAAAACCCAGTTAAGGTATGCTACAGGTAGGTTTTATAAAAGTTGATACAGGGGCCAGCGAGATGGCTCAGTGGTCTGAAGTGCCTGCTTAGGGAAGTCAGCAACTGCAGGGACTGAGGTTCAATCCCCAGCACCACATGTTTCACCAGCCTCAACCAGGGCAGGCTGAGCTGGCCATAAAAAATAAATAAAAGTTGACACAGGTCTTGCCATCCTGACAACTTCAGAAAAGATCCAAGAATCTCACAGAGATGAGCTTGTAAAAACTCTGAAGAGTAGAGATGGTTTTATCCACAAATTTGTCTCACAAATTTTGGATAGTTTTTTCCATGGAGAGGGTTGAGTAAGCTACATAGGAAATGCTCACTTGGAACTGGGCATGGTGGTAGGAGGCTGAAGCATGAAGATCATAAGTTTGAAGCCAGCCTGGGCAACTTACCAAGACTATGAAAAAACAAAAAGAAGGAAGACAGGAAGAAGAAAAAGGAAAAAAATTAGGGCTTGAGGGTAGGATGTAGCTCAATAAGTAGTACAGCATTTGCCAAGCATGTACAAGGTCCTGGATTCAATCACTAGTACTGCAAACAATGGAAAAGAAGTTTCCAAAGAATAGTTGTTACTCAATTGCTGAGGGAAATAGTACAGGTAAGTTCTCCAAGCATGACTAAATGTGTGCATTTTCTTTTCTGATCATTAAGAGACTGTATATTAGGACTCAAACTGTGATGTCCCTTGTAGGGTGTATCTAGATGTCCTCCCCCGCCAGGCCTCATGCACTGTAGGTGAGACATTTCAGAGTTGGCTGGATTTAAGGTATGTCTTACTAGACTTAAAGGTATATGATTAGACCGTTTCTCTTCCTTGTCCTCTGTCATGCTGCCCACCCCCGGAGCCAGCCAACTAAGGACTGCAAGTTCTACAAACTGAACTAAAATAAACGTTTCTGTTTTCAACTTTGTTGAGAATTTTGTCTCAGCAATAAGAAAAATAACTATGACAATCTCTTAGCTAAAACTAACAATTTATTTACAAAATATAGTAAAGTAACAAAGGAAACACTCAGCAGCTGGGGGCTGGTCCCTGGCATGCCTTATCTCCACCCTCACATGAGAGGGTGATTGAGAATGGGCATGCCTCTAATCCCAGCTCTTTGGGAAGCTGAACACAGGCGGATCATACTGAGTCCAATCTACATAGTGAGACCTTGGAGACCTTGCAGACCCTTATTAAAAAATCCAAAAAAAAAATTAAGAGAAAGGAAGCACCATTAAATAATACTCAAAAATGAGAAAGAAAACAATTTACCCATTTGACATTGTTCCCATAAGCATGGCTTGCATGTGGGAGTTGTGGTTGAAGTGAATGTAAAACTAGGAGATTTTTCAAATCATTTCTGCTAAGTCAGACAACTCAGAACCACTCCCATGGAACACAGAAACGGCAAAGACCATTGTGATCTCAACATATCACTTATTCCTGGTGGTCTAGTGGTTAGGATTTGTCACCTAGGTGTCACTTAGCCACCCTACTGGAGTCTCCTAGATTATTACAAAGCTATCTTTTTTTTTTTTTTTTCTTGTATTTTAGGGATGGGTCCACAGGATATTCAGGGTCTCACTACTAGCTCAGACTCCTACTGATCTGCCTGTTTACAGCCTCTCAAGAGCTGTGATTACAAGCCTGTGCCACCACATCCTGTCTATAAAGCTATCTTTGTGTATGTTAATTAAAACTTAAGATCTACTCTAGGATTACTCATACAACAGTGCTATGTAACACAGATACACTACTTGGTACAAAGTATCTTTTAATCCAGTGACCTAGACTTCTTGCCTAACATCAGTTGAACTCTCAACTAATCAAAGCATGTTCATTGTTTGTAACAGGATCCCCTTCAAATCTGAGGATAGTATGTTTGTACAGTCTCTATTAACTGAAAGCATTCCAACTACTTCATTAGCTAATCATGAAATGTTATTCTTTTGTCTTTATGTTTGTAGTCACTAAAAGACTAGACTGGCTATATAATAAATTACTCTAGACACCCATGTGGAGTTGTTATGATTTATGTCTAGTTGTCCCCCCAAAGCCTCATGCAGTCATGGGGCGGGGACTTCTATAAATGAGACTTGACTCATGAGTCACTGAAATTATGTGTTTTAATACTGATGAGATTATTGGTCTGAGTACTGCTGGGAATTATAGGTGTGGCCTGAGGTGGATAGGCTAAGGCAGAGAGCCTGATGTAATTTAAGGAGAAACAGAGAAACAGACTACTGCTGTTGCTCTCTGCTTCCCTGGTTGGTCGGTTGCCTCTGTCATGATTGTTGCTGTTCCACCGCCATGAATTGGATGCTCTCTGCTCTGTTCCACTCACCCATGGGCCAGCCGAATACGGACTGAAACCTTCAGTAACTATGAGCTAATAAACCTTTCCTTCTTCATTTTGAGTGTTGAGTATTTGTCCCAGCAGTGAGTAAAAAGTAACTAAGACAGGAGTCCACTCTTGCCAAAAGTAAAATAGATTCAAGGAGCTACCATTTTGGCCCTCTCCAGGGCATGCCAAATTGCTGCAAATGAAAGGATAAAAAACACATTGATCTTTTGGAGCACAGCATTGAGGAGCTCCACGGATGCCTGCCTGGGAGTTAGATTTATTGAATTCTCTTTCATGTAACCTTGGCAACCAATAAAGGCTGCTGGTGCTAGGGAAAAAAAAAAAAAAATTTATGCACTCATATTTGGAATAATACATGACATTGCAATGCCATAGAAACAAATAATTTTCTTAACCTCCTTAGGCTTTCTATGTAAATGATCACAAAAATGCATAAATTACCTGAAAGGTAAAAGATGACTAAAATGGGGGAAATAGAGTTAGATACGTCCTTGTAAAAGAGGCAGTTACAATGAGATTCATGTCAGATTTCTTAGAAATACTGCAAGCAAACAATGCAAAAGAAAAATCTTTAAAATTTTGAGGAACAAACTTTTGAGTTCATAATGTGTTATCAGCCATGCAGTCATTCCAGTAAGGTACTAAATACTCTGGTGAGGTAAGTGGCCAGGAAATACAGTATGTTAGGGCTGACATTAAATAGAGTTAAAAAAAAAAACAGCAAAATTAGAAACTTATATCTCAGATGTCATCAACATGGGTGATCATCATAAAGAAAGAGCAGTCTAGGGAATTCAGGAGAAAATAGATTTTGTTAACATCTAATAATCTCTCCTTACAAGGGGTAGGCTGCAAGACCTATCCACCACCCCAGAGAATCCCAAACCTTATATTTACAGTGCTTTTTAAAATACATATAAATGTACTAGTGGTGAAGTTTAATTTATAAATTAGGTAGTATAAGAGATTAACAACACAATAGTAAAACCAAGCATTGCAATAATAAACTGTAATATAAGTTGACTATTGTCTTTCTCAAAAATATTTGCCTGCAATGCCTTTGTTCTCGTTCTCCTTTTTCAATGATATGATGTGCTCTGTTGCCTGTGTGATGAGAGAGAGTGGGTTACACTGTGGAGCACTGTGATAGCTATTATTGACTTTTTGCTAATACATCAAGGAAAGCATCCCTACTTCAGATGGTCCTGGATTATCAAGCTATGACAATATTGATGAGTAGATGTCTGGAGTACATGATGACAATTTTGGGGGAATCCTTGATAGGGTTATTTTGCTGAAGCTAATTTGAAGAGCATTGTAGTCAGATATTTTTTTTCAACTTATTCAAGAGTTGTTATAGAGGTTAAAATCTGTAATCATACAGGTAAATTCAGTGCTGCTTTCTACATGAGGATATATTCCATAATATTTTTTTTCTCTGTATTTAGGGCAGGGTCTGCAGGGTATATAGGGTCTCATTACATAGATCACACTTGTAGTGATTCTCCTGTTTTCAGCCTCTCAAGTGCTGGGATTACAGGCATGTGCTACCATACCCAGTCTCAATAACCATCTCAGTGCTTCCCCAGGGGCAGGGTGGCATGCAGTGGGATTGACCTGGCTGCTGTGCTCTGCCTAAGCAGGCACCTTAGTCCTCTGAGCTATCAGGGTGGCCTTTTTTCATCTTTCTGAGACAGGTCTTACTATTTAGTTTATGCTGGTCTTGAACTCACTAGGTAGGTCATGTTGGCCTCAAATTTACAACATCCTTCCTGCCTCAGCCTCCCAAGGTCTGGGATTACAGGTCTGAGCCACTATCTCTTGTTGGTTTAACCTGCTCCCCCTTCAGAATGTTCTTCCCCCTCTCCATCTAGAATATTATCAAGTGCTTCACCAAATTGTTTTGTGTTAGTGAGTTCCCTAACTTTTCCATTGACCCATAGGACGTCTTTAAAATAATTTCATACTTCATAAGTTCATCCAATAAGTATTTGTAGTTTCTAGGTTTAATAGATCAGTTGCAGCTTAGGTGGATGTCATTGCATCCATAGTAGTGAATGACTTCTAGCATGTCCAGAATAGAGGCTTCATCAAATGCTGATTGAATGTGACCAAGTTCCAAGCAGATGTCTATCATCTTAATAAAAAAATAATGTTCTCATAAAGGAGCTGAAACAGTGAAGTTTATTGAGAGGTAAAATATAACCTCAATATTTCCATTTTTATAGCAAACAGATTCAAGATGGCCATGTGCAATATCATTATTAGTATCTTAAATTTAGCCCTTTATATTTCACATAGTTCTTGTTTATGGAATGAAGCAGTAGTGGAACTATTCTATAAACAAGATGACTTTCTTTTTTTAAAATTTGAATTTAATTTAATTTTTTATTTTTTTCTTGTTTCAGAACTTTGTTTGTTTATTTATTTTTATGGCTGGCTCAGCCTGCCCTGAGGGCAGGGCTGGTGCAGCATGTGGTGCTGGGGATCGAACTGCGGTCCCTGCAGCCACCTGCAGGCGCTTTAGACCACTGAGCCATCCTGCCAGGCCCCCAAGATGACTTTCTTATGCTTCCAGAACATAAGCAGGTAAATGTTACTTTTGTTTTACAAGTGTATGGGTTCTTTTCTTCACTGACAATATTTTTATCATATATGTACATGATAAGGATGGGGAGATAGCTCAGTGGAATAAGTGCTTGCCTAGTGTCTTAGTTACTTTTTACTCGTTGCTGGGACAAACACCTGGCAATCAAAATGAAGGAAGGAAAGGTTTATTTAGCTCACCGTTACTGGAGGTTTCAGCCTATGCTCGGCTGGATCCAAGGCAGAGAGGCACAATGCAGAGGCCAGCAGTTCATGGCAGCAGAACAGCAACAAAATGGTGACAGAGGCAACCAACCAATCGTGGTAGCAGAGCAACAATGCTAGTCTGTGTCTCTGTCTCTCTTTATATTACATCAGGCTCTCTGCCTTAGCCTATCTGCCTCAGGCCACACCTATAATTCCCAGCAGTACTCAGACCCATAATCTCATCTCATCAGTACTAAAACACATAATCCCGGTGCCTCATGAGTGAAGTCTCAAACTCTGGAAGTCCCCGTATGACTGCATGAGTCTTTGGGGGAACAACTGGACATAAACCATAACACCTGGCAAGCACAAGGGCCTGAGTTCAGTCCCCAATTCCACAAAAAAACAAAAACAACAACAACAAAAAAACAACTTTAGTCTCATGTATGTACATGATACATAGCAATTATATTCATCCTGGAAAATTAGTACATTTACATATTGCATCTTAATCATTTTTGCTTCCCTTTTCCCTCTTGATATGCTTGTCTCCCCCAATCCCTAGAACCCCTATCTATTTAGAGCAGGGACTCTACATTGTGCCTGGCTTTATCATATGGCCTGCAGCATTGCCACATAGTAACAGATGTGCCCTTTCATGTTTTGTACCCTGGTGCTCCCTATTCACTTTTATGAATGTAGGGTCTACTGAGCATCTCCTAGGAGAGCTTGGTTTCATTGCAATTCAATGTTTGGTTCAGGTGATACTCTTTTTCCTTACTCAATGTCTTCAACTCTGCTGATAAGTGGTAGCGTTTCATTGGCTTATGTAGCCTCTCCCACAAACCATGAACCTCTGGGAACCTGAATGAGAGTTTGATCATTTCTCAAGTCTTCTTTTATGTTTCAGCCCAGCAACAAATCCAGACCTTCCAATTGTTGCTACAAGGAATTTGTTCACACATTAAGGACCCAACTTTTACATCTCCTACCCAAGGCACTGTATCCTCAACCTCCTAGCTCTGGAAGTGCAAAGGGTTAGTCATGTTTGAGTTTCCTCAGGTCACCAAATGAAGTAGCTTTTTTTGTGTGTTTCTTGCAGTACCAGGGATTGAACTCAGGTCCTTGTGCTTGCCAGGCAAGCACTTATTCTACTGAGCTATTTCCCCGGCCCTGAAAAAGAAAATTTTTTTCCTCCAGAACCAGGGATCAAACTCAGGACCTTGTGCTTGCCAGGCAGGCACTTGTGTGCCCCTCAGTTATCTCCCTGGCCCCCAAGAAGATAGTTTTAACCAGGTGTACAGTGACTTCCAGGGGCAGATGCTTGGAAGCAGAGTAGAGGAAGAACAAAGACACATAGCTCCTAGTTTCTCCCAAAAGGCATTTGCCAGCACACTTTCAGCTAATACTTGACACTTGGGCTTTCGGACACTAGCAGAACTACAGGAGCTTAAATAGAAATTGAGGCAGTCTCTGAGCTCTCTCCCACAGCTCACTTCAGCAATGCATCCAGTGTTGCTGTTTGTTTTTAGGAAGGAGTTTTTTCATGCACAAAATTTCCCAACTTGTACAGCTTCCACCCAGGAAACTACTGTAAACTACTTGGCTCTGGAAACTGAAGAGACTTGTCATTCCACCAAGCAAAGAGATAGTTTTAAACAGTAATTTAAGTATTTCGAGGGCTCCACCCTCATAGTCAGCGTAGAGGAAGGGCTAACATGCATATCTCCCTGGTTCTCCCTAGGGAGCTTGTCTGTACAGAACTCCAGCTTCTGTTGGAGGGTTGAGCTTATACTTAGACTGCATCTGCACAGCAACCAACCTGACAAACAGAACTCTGGGGTCCTGACTGGGAGTTTGAGCATGTTTGGAGCCTTTTGCTCAAGGTCATTGGATCAATAAAGTCAGGTTTGCAGATATTCTTGGAAAGGCAACTCCCCATGTATTGAACACCACAACTTTTATACCTTTCTAGGGGATTAGCAATTGTTAAGCAAGAGCAGATAGGTGGTTATGGGCATCAAACTTTGTTTTCCTTGAGCAAGCTACACCTGTAAATACGCAGAACTCAAAGAGCAATGCATCATGGTAGTTGGGGGGTGGCAGGAAGGGTCATGTATGGATCCTAATGATGGTTAGGAATGGCAGCCTGAACTCAAGGATCTCACCGCTTCTGGGAAACTATTGGGTGGACAGCTAGGGAAGCTGCTTTTTACTCAACTGTCCCATGTGAGAGTATCTGCAAGTTTCCCAGAGATGAAACCTCATTTCCCTAAGGCTGCAGCCCAGTGGGGACACAAGCCTAAAGAGAACTAACAGCCTGAGGCAGCCAGCATCCTGGGAACCCTAGATCTGAGGCACGAGGGAGCCCCTTTGGGGGAGGGACTGTAGTCATTAGTGCTGACGGCCACGCAGGCACTTTACCTGCATAGGGGATGAAGCTGATGTCAAGCATCTTGCCTGGAAGGCCCCTCTGAGTTTTCTGGAGAAACATTCCATGGCCACTGACTCCTACTTCTCCTCCTCCAGGAGAACCATTTGCTTTGATCTTGGCAGTCTCCAATGCACAGATTTAGTGTTGGAATGAAAAAAATTTGTAGAAGTCAGTGGATTAGCCAGGTGTGGTAGTGCACACCTGTAATCCCAGAACTTGAGAGACTGAGGCAGGAGGATCAATGTGAGTTTGAAACCAGCCTAAGCTACAAAAGTGAGTTCAAGGGCAGCCTGAACTGCATAGCAAGACCCTGTCTCAAAAAGACAACACCAAAAAAAGTCAGTGGATTAGACTGAAAGATGCAGATTCAACATGTCACAGGGAACTCCAGATCCACTTTAGTATGGTGCCTTACCATTTCCAAAAACCTAAGTGAAAAAAAAAAAAAAAGCTGGGCGTGGTGGCTCACGCCTGTAATCCCAGCACTCGGGAGGCTGAGGCAGGAGGATTGGTGCGAGTTCGAGACCAGCCTGGGCTACAAAAGTGAGCTCAAAGCCAGCATGAACTGCACAGCGAGACCCTGTCTCAAAAAGGCAAAAAAAAAAAAAAAAAAAAAAACCTACGTGAACCCCAACCCACTCCTGTCCCCCTTATATAGAACCTAGCACTGGACCTCAGAAACCTCTTCAGTATTCACAACCTTACTGGCCATGCTATTGGTGTGGCCAGCTGGTTTGAAGGAAACAGCTTGGTTGAGAAGAGAGGAAGAACCTATCACTTCTGGAGGTCACATTTATGAGGCTGCTGTACCACATGAAGGCCTGGTTGGCCTGAGATAAGCCTGGCCAAAGGAGAGGCATAGGCAGGCTCTGAGAAGGTAGCTTATTGTCCCAGCTCAAAGCTACAAAGCTGGGCTGGAGAACGTTCCAGGGTCAGATCCCAAGCAATGGTATCATTGCAACCAAGTGGGGCTTCAGGATCAGGAACCACACTGTCCGGCCAGCTAGGCTTCAGAACAGCCCATCTAAAGATACTTATAATACTTTTTGAAATAAAGTCTGTTTTGTCTGATATTAATGAATCACCTATACTGTCTTTTGGTTGTTCTTCTCATGGACTTTTTTTTTTTTTTTTTTTTTTTTTTTGTGGACCAGGGTTTGAACTCATGACCTTACACTTGCCAAGCAGGCACTTGTGGCATGGAGCTATCTCCCCAGCCCCTTCATGGACTATCCTTTATTTTAAAAGTTTTTTTTTAATATTTATTTATTTATTTATTTATTTATTTATTTTTCTTTGGGACCAGGGTTCATACTCACAACCTTGCTCTTGCCAGGCAGGCACTTGTGCCACAGAGCTATCTCCTCAGCCCCTATTTTTAAAGCTTTTAATATTTTTTGTCAGTATGTTTTGTAATACAAAGTGATTATATTCATCACAGGGCATTGGTATATGTATATAACACATCTTAAATAATTTTTAACCAATAGAACAGATTAGAAGATGCAACAACTATAAACACACTCTGCCACCTTATTTTTGACAAAAGGGCTAAATACATTCCCTGAAAGAAACATAGCCTCTTCAATAAATGGTGCTGGGAAAACTGGCTTTCTATATGCTGAAGGCTAAAATGAGATCCATGTCTATCACCAGGCACTAAACTACAGTCTAAAAGGATTGAAGATTTAAGTATTAAATTGGAAACACTAAAACTCCTGAGGAAAAAAGTAGGTAGAGACATAGAGTTAGGTAGAAGTTCATGAATAAAAATCAGATGGCACAGGAAGCACTGAAAGATCAACAACTAGTATCTCATCTTTTTGAAAAATTTATGCACTTCAAAACAAATCACCAACAGAGTAAAATAAAACCCACAAACTGGGAAAAAATTATAAACAATTCCTCTATAACAAAGGCCTTCTTTTGTATAGAACATATAAAGAATTTAAAAAAAAAATCAGGCCTCTAAAGTTCAGATGCAATCCAAAAATGGGCATATGAGATGAATATACATTTCTCAGATGAAGAAATACAAATGGCAAATAAGTCATTTGAGAAATGCAAATTAAAACAACACTGAGATTCCAGCTCACCCCAGAAAGAATGGCTATCATCAAGAAGTGGACCAATAACAAATATTGGAGGCACTATGGGGGAGGCTGGGGACAGACGGGGGAAGGAACCATTCTTTCCTATTTCCATAAGACTGCTACAGCTATTAGAGAGGTTCCTCTAATAGCTAGAGATTGGAGATTCCTCAGAAAGCTAGATTTAGAGTTCCCATTCAATCCAGCTTTTCCCTCCTGGGTATTTTTCCAGAAGAACTGAGACCGTCATACAACAGCAATACACGTGTACCCATGTTTATGGCAGCACAATTTGGCAGAGCTAAATCTTGGAGGCAACCCACATGCCCATGAACTGAGGAATGGATAAAGAAAGTGGTATTTTTATACAACAGAAAATTATTTAGTCATAAAAAAGGATACATTTGAGGCTTTTACTGGTAAATGGATGCAACTAGAGACCATACTCTTAAGTGAAATAAATCAGGCCCATGTGTGCAAACACTGTATTATATTCTTAATGTAAGAACCTGAAAGACTAAATAAAATCTGAAGGTTATCATAGATACTGTGAAAGGGAATGAGCCTGTTCAAAAGGAAGGAATTATTGAGATAAGGAGGACAGGAGAGGGAGTGGGGAAAGAAATATATCTATGTATGTAAGCAGGATGTTTTGGATAATTGTGCTGATCTGTGGAAAGGAGCAGTTAATGAGTAATTCTTTTTTTAAGAATTAAAAAAAAAATTTTTTTTTCTTGTTTCAGAACCTTTGTTTGTTTATTCACTCATTTTTATGGCCGGCTCAGCCCGCCCTGAGGGCAGGGCTGGCACAGCATGTGGTGCCAGGGATCGAACCGCGGTCCCTGAAGCCGCCCAAGCTTTCCCAAGTAGGGGCTTTAGACCACTGAGCCATCCCGCTGGGCCCTTAATGAGTAATTTTTTGTCTTCTTTTAAATTCTTTTTTCTCATCTTTTTTCTTTGTTCTTCCAATTTTGCATTCATATATCTGGTAATTTGAACAACTAATTTGAAGACAAAGCAATACAGCAAATACTATGAAATTCATATTTTTTGGTTCAGTGAAATTCTATAATATTTTGTTTTAATACTATTTTTTAGGGCCGGGGAGATAGCTCAGTAGAATAAGCATTTGCCTGGCAAGCACAGTGTCTTGAGTTCAATCCCCGGTACCACCACCAAACAAACAAACAAACAAACAAACAAACAAAAAACCCGTATTTTTCACTCTCCTTAAAAAATAGAACAATTAAAATGAATCTTTTAAAATCTCCTGCCTCCCATTGTACTCAGATTTATAAGGGAAAGTTTTAATACTGGACACATAATTTATAAAATTGTTTTATAATATTCACCCAGTGAGTCAAGTGAAAAAGAGTATGGGAGATCTATACACTAGAGCCCAGAGAATCTAGCTGAGGAGCTGTGTCCTACAGCAATGTCCTTCATGAGTCCAGATGAAGACCTAGAGCCCATGGCAATGTCCTCCATGAGTCCAGCTGGATGCCTAGAGCCCATAACAATGTCTCATACTAATCTGTGTCAAGGATCTGCATTGGGAAGATCCAAAGGTAGATCCAGTGGTGGAGGTTAGAAAGTCTGTGCAGGAGGAATGAAGGATCTGTGCCAGCAGGTTGGGGGATCTGCACTGGATCCAGAAAGTGACACCAAATCTCCCTGAAAAAAACCTCAGCCATCCTTAGCAAGAGCAAGGACCCAGGCTCATCCAGTGATGCATATAGTCATGTTTATATTAGGAAAACCAGCATGACAAGCTTCTCCAGGAGAATCAACAGCCCCAAATCTCCCCCTGTCCTGTTTCTTTTTGTGCTGTTGGAAACAATCTTCAGATCGCACCATGCTGATTCAGTTCATCTGGATATGATGAACTGACTGTTAGTTAATCCACTATACCTCTTGGACTGTAGTTCTTTACGTATATGTTTGTAGTGAATAATAATTATGTTTCTCATAAGGCTGTTGGTACGTGTATACAACACATCCCAATTCCTTTTTTAAAATTCCCACTGCAGCCGGGCGTGGTGGCTCACGCCTGTAATCCCAGCACTCTGGAGGCTGAGGCAGGAGGATTGGTGCAAGTTCGAGACCAGCCTGGGCTACAAAAGTGAGCTCAGGACCAGCCTGAACTGCATAGCGAGACCCTGTCTCAAAAAGACAAAAAAAAAAAAAAAAAAAAAAAATTCCCATTGCCCTCCTTCCCCTTCATCTCTTTGTCCCATTCCCATATGCAAAAGGTCTATCATATTATTTGCTATTCTCTCTCCTCCCTCCCTTTTCTCGCTTCTTTTTCTTTCTTTCTTTCTCTCTCTCTCTCTCTCTCTCTCTCTCTCTCTCTCTCTCTTTCTCTCTTTCTTTGAGAAAAGGTCACACTATGCAATTCAGGCTGGCCTTGAGCTCACTTTGTATCCCAGGCTAGAGTCAAATTCAGAATGATCCTCCTGTCTTATCCTCCCAAGTGCTGGAATTACAGGCATGTGCCACTATGCCTGGCTTCCTATTATCTTTCATTTTACCCTTTACTTATATTTTGAGTTTCTCATATGAGAGACTATGCGATATTTAAGCTTGTGTGTCTGATTCATTTCCCTTAACGTGATGGTCTCAAGGTGCATTGTTTTCCTATAAATGTTTTGTTTATCCTTCTTTACAATGAAATAGCACTCCAGTGTGTGCACATGTCATGTTTTCTTTATATATTCATCTGTTGATGGACATATAGGCTGCTTCCATAACTTAGCTACTGTGAGTTGCCGCCATGCCTAGATCTTTAGATATTTCTACAGGTTTTATTCTTTTTTTGGTGCCAAGGACCAAACCCAGGGCTTCCAGCTTGTTAGGCAAGCATTCTACCGCTGAGCCAAATCCCCAGCCCCCTTTAGCTATTTCTAAAGATGCCTAGAAGTGGAATATTTAGGTCAAATGCAATCTCTAGTTTTTTTTCTTCCAGTTTTAAGTTTCTGAGAAATCTCCATACTGATTTCCATAGTGCTTGTACTAATTTACATTTCCACCAACAATGTAGAAAGATTTTTTAATTCATACAGCCTCACTGCCATATATTATTATTATTTGATTTCTTAGTGATAGCCATTCTTTCTGGAGTAAGGTGGAATCTAGAGTTCTTAAATTTTCATTTCTTGAGTGGCCAGTGATGTTGAGCATTGTTTTCATGTATTTACTTGATTATTTGTATTTCTTCTCAGAAGTGACTGTTCATTTCAGTTGCCCACTTTTTGATTTAGTCTTTTATCTTGGGGCATCTAACTTTTTTATTACTTTTAATAAGAAATAACAATGTATAACAATGTGGCAGTTTCAAAACACATTAGTCCTACATTTCAATATTTCATACACTGCATATTGTTGTCCCCTTATTAGTTATACAGAGCACAGGGTGTAGATGTTATAATTTTTCAAATCATTATTGGTACAACAAAATTTCTTCTCATTGAACTAAGAGACAGTAGATGTATACATAGTTCAATGTTCGATAATTGCAGTGGGTTATTGGTAAACCTGGCAATGTTGGAAGCTGTTGATTGAAGCCTTTTACAGCTCAGCATTCTAATCTAGTTTTACATTTTATGTCTTGTGGTTAAACTTTTCTGCTAGGTGGTTAAGGGCAATTTTAAACAAGAACCTGTAGCAAAACATGTAACTTTTGTATCTCTTAAGGTCAGTTGAATCCCCTCAGGATTTACTTTGGAACTGTGTACAGTGCTTTGTAGAACTGTTGTCAGTGTCAGACATCTGGATGAGTCACGGCCATTGCTTTCCCAGTTCGTTCTCTGTGAAAGCCTGAGAGAATGTTTTCTCTCTAGGTAACTCTCGTTTGGCACACTATGTATCTTCAATTTCTTTCCTCTGTAGCCCCATAATCTCCTTGAGCAGAAAATTTGGGAAACCACTGAGTTATAGAATGTGACAGCACAGGCTGTCTTATGTCCTGAGTCCTCACTGACCTTGAAGGGCTAGGGCCAAAATATTGGCTAGTCTTGTAGTCCTTCTTTTTCTACAATTTTTTGTTCTGTAAACATATGTTTAATCCTCCAAAAGAAAAGCCTTGTGGTGGTATTACTTCAAAACATGGGCACTTGAGCTTAACATCAGTGTCTTTCTAAGTATCAAACATCTTA
>PVJA010036633.1:0-20968 GCA_004027025.1 Myocastor coypus
AAAATAGGGGCTGGGGAGATAGCTCCGAGGCACAAGTGCCTGCTGGGCAAGTGCAAGGTCGTGAGTTTGAACCCTGGTCCCACAAAAAAAAATAAATAAATAAATAAAAGTCCTCTCAGTGTGAAAAAAATTATAGTTACTCACAGAGAAACTGGCCAATTTCAAAGCATGGCTGCACAAATACTTTCTTTTTTTTGGGGGGGGGGACCGGGGTTCGAACTCACGACCTTGCACTTTCCCAGCAGGCACTTGTGCCTTGGAGCTATCTCCCCAGCCCCTGCACAAATCCTTTCTATTCAGCTTCACTTTTTTTATCATGACAGGTGAAGATTGTATGGCTCCAACTAGACCTGAAGTTGCAAACTACTTTCATCAAATTCATAGAGTGCTGGACTACCAGCACACATGACAACACCTGAACCACCAATACTACATCTCAGAAATCAGTGGTTATAGCCACAAGACATGTGCTGTAGCCACAGTTCCTCCAGTCAGAAGGCAGGCTACGCTCAGACTTCAGAGGGCAAAGGTCATCAAGCAAGAAGGTGTCTTCTCTCATTTGGAGGGGGGCTGTCAGCAGGTTGCAATTATATCCTGGCCTTCAAAACACATTACAGAAGGTGAGTAATTTTGCTTTGTCTACGTCCTTGGAGAATCACCCAGAATGATGTCTGATAAAGTATCAAAGAACCCAGAGACAAAATCAAGGTGATCTAGAAAGTTAGTCATCACATGTGCCAAATTTTATATCAGGCATGTTTTCAGATAAAGTGGTTCTACTTAATGTCTCCCAAGACAAGTTTAAAGTGAGGCATACTATAGTTGTTTTCCACAGCCTTCAATGTCTATAGTTACTATTATTGTTATTTATTATTATTATTATTATTATTATTGTTATTATTATTATTATTACATGTATTTGGTACAGGATCTCACTATGCAGCTCAGACTCCTAGTGATCCTCTTGTTTTCAGCCTCCCCAGCACTGAGATTACAGGAATACTCCACCACACCCAGTCTCGGTGGGCAGCCCATCACACCCGGGGTGGGGCTGACACAGAATGTGGTGCCAGGGATAAACTGTCATCCCAGAACTTACCTAAGCAGGTTCTTAGTCAACCAATCTATCTCACCAGCCCTCACAATAATTGCTTTAAGTTATTTTGTTAGGCATGAATGTGAAATTTCTTCCTGCTAGCAACACAGAATGATGCACTGTATAATAAATATTGACTATGCTTTTCATTTAGAATTATAGGTTTGATAATAAGAATTCTTTATTTGAGCTTTGATTACTCCTTATAATTTCAAGATAACTTGACAACTTGATGAACATTAAGATAAATGTTGATGAAGGAACAAATAATAAACTGATTAAGACCACCAATTTTAAATAGTAGGGTTGGAAAATATTTGCTGTATTGAATCTTTGTTAAAGACAAGCTATTTCAAGATGTCCAGATGTATTGAACATAAAATAACATTTACCTTTGTGTTCTAAACGACTTTTAATCACTGACTATCAATATACACATAGTTATAAAGCAGTGAAGAGAAAAGTTGAAAAAATAGAAATATTCACAGAAGAAAGAAAATGAGAAACATGGAAAGAGAGAAAAAAAAAAGGTAACAGGAAGATGAACACAAAGAAAGACAGCAAAGAGAATGAAGATGAGAAACTAGAGAAGAATGCTACCAACTAGGTCAAATGAAAATAGTAGCCAAAGAAGATACAGCAAAAGATATGTGAGTAGGAGAAAGCACAGACAGTTAGGCTACAAAGAAAAATAAATAGCCAGGTGTGGTGGCTCATGCCTGTAATCCAGCACTTGGGAGGCTGAGACAGGTGGATTGGTGTGAGTTTGAGACCAGCCTGGGCTACAAAAGTGAGCTGAAGGCGAGAATGAACTGCATAGTGAGACCCTGTCTCAAAAAGAAAAAGAAAGAAAGAAAGAAAGAGAGAGAGAGAGAGAGAGAGAGAGAGAGAGAGAGAGAGAAAGAAATGATAGGGAAGGAGGAGAAGGAGAAGAAAAGAGTTTGACTAGTGCAAGCCACAGTGTTTGACAGATTTTCATGTTAAATCCAGTAATAAAAGTCATTAGCCTACCTTTTCCTAATCATATCCAAAATACTGACAATTATTATGTCATAAATAAAATTTATCAACGAAGTTAAAAATGAAAGTGTTGTGAAAAGAGCAAAATAGTTTTAAAATTAACAAAATTATTTATCAAACTATTTTATTTTTCTATTTTCTATTCCTTTAGGGGTCTATAGGATGTTCAGAGGTCCCACCCAGTTTCAATTGCCATCTCAGTGGAGTGGGGCTGACATGGCAGGCCTGGGGATCGAACCTCTGGCCCTTCCATGCTTGCAGATTCTTTAATCCACTGAGCTATTTCTCTGGCCTTGAAACTATTTTCAGAAATTGCATTTTACATGTTGTAAAATGAAAGGAACTAAAGATTTGCAAACTTGTGCATATTCTTATATTTGTATGTATGTGTCATATGCATATAATTATCAGATATTGATTATATATATTATTTTCTGACATACGTTTATTTTATATATATATACATATATACTCATGACTGACACTGAGAAAGTACAAAGAGAAGTTTAGGGCTCCTGAGGTATGCATGATATGGTCAGTTCTAGAACAACAGAAAAAAGGAAAAGGAAGTGCAAAGAGAGAGGGTACAAGAGAGAGGAGAAAGATATTTTCCAAAACTTTTCAGAAAGAACCTAAGGCAGAGCATTTGCTACCCACATTCTAAGTTCTCTGACTTTCCTGGTATTCTATTGTCAAATTAAAAGCAAATTCTTAATAACTAACGGACATTTTCTTTTTAGTAACTAAGTGATAACTTGATATTAAGCATATCACACAAAGGAAGTATCCACACAGGAGTGCACTTGAATAAAATTAGTGCTAAGAAACTTCATTACTTCTCAGAAATTAGACTCCATTCTTGTTATAGAAGGTATGCTTTTATCTAAATATAAAAGGAAACGCTTAAATCACACTGTACAGGTAGAGGAACCATTGTATTATTTTGATAGAAACTGTACCAGAACGGTTATGTTCATTGCTTTCTGGTGACTTTTTCTTTTGTGTTTCAAATGGATTTCTCCACTATATAGGAAAACGACCCTTGTGAGAGTTAAGAGCATTCAAACATCACATCTCAGAAAGAATAGCTCAGAGCTAAAATCTTCATTCAATATCAAGAGGGTGCAATGGGATACAGGTTGATCTGCCTATCACTATGCTCTTGGGAAGGCTTCTGTCTTCTTACGTTGTCCTGACAACTTAAAGTGAACGAGATCATTCTACGTATATTCAGGTGTGTCATGGAACCAAGTGCTTATGTGGAGCCCTATGCTTCTCAGGATTCTCACCTACAATGATAATATAGTTTTGAAGTAGGCAATGTAATTGTGTTCCAGTTTAGCAATCTTCCCTGGAAGCATGTCAGGGTCTTGGAAGCCTCCCATTTCCGCAGTATTGGCAATGCTTTCGAATACATCAGCAAACCTGAACTTTTCTAGTGACTCTTCTACCACAGGGTGAGAGTTGATTTGTGGGTCTGTGGTTCTTGACACTTCAAAGCATAGTTTAATTTCAATTCTCCGTCCTCAAAAATTTGCCCAGCGGGATGGCTCAGTGGTCTAAAGCGCCTGCTTGGGGAAGCTTGGGCGGCTTCAGGGACCGCGGTTCGATCCCTGGCACCACATGCTGCGCCGGCCCTGCCCTCGGGGCGGGCTGAGCCAGCCATGGAAATGAGTGAGTGAACAACCAAGGGTTCTGAAGCAAGAAATAAATAAAATAATAAAATAAAGTTAAAAAATTTGCATAAAACAACATCTAAGAATAATCATTAAAATGCATTGTATCATTTAGAATGATGCAGGACATATACTGATTGCATAGTTAAAATTCTGTTCTTTCATATCTTAAAAATCTAGATTGTCACTCTTGTGCTGTCACTCTGATTTCTTGTATTGTTCTCTTTTATTTGATTAATCAAGTTAGATCTTAAATTGATCAAAGTGGAAACACTGGAAATGAAAAAGTTCAGACAACAGTTTTTGTTATTTGTTTTGTTTTGCTTTGTTTTATTTTTATCAATGGCAGAGAAGAACTGAAGTACTTCAGAGGACTAAGGGCCTATTTAGGCAAGCACAGGATAAAGGTGTGATCCCCAGAACCACATACTATGCCAGCTGTGCCCCAGGGGCTCCCTGAGTGGGCTATTGTGTCTGGGCCTGGTGGCGCGCACCTGTCATCCCAGCACTGGGAAGGCTAAAAACAGGAGGATCACTATGAGTCCAAGCTATGTAAAGAGACCTTGCACCAAATACATGAAAATAAAAATAAATGAAGAGATAAATGTATAAATAAATAACAGAAAGAATAAGCAGTCTTTGTGTGTGTGTGTGTGCATGTGTGCGTGTGTGCGTGTGTGTGTGTGTGTGTGTGTGTGTGTGTGTGTGTGTGTGTGTGTGTGGATGGCTCAGCCTAACCTGGTGGTGGGGCTGGCACAGCATATGGTGCAGAAGATCCAACTGTGGTCCCTGTTGCTTGCCTAAGCCTGACTAAGCAGGTGCCTTAGAGCACTCAGCTATGTCACCAGCTCAAAAATAAACAGTCTTAATATCTTCTGATTTAAGCAGTTCCATCTTGCTTCTCTAATATTCATATCCTTCTACAAATTAAAGGGAAATGCTGGTTTTGTTTTTGGGGACAATGTTTTTCAGTATAAATCTTCTTAAATCAATTAAATGAAGATGAAAGCGCAGGTTTCCAACTGTATCTTCTACGTTCTGGAAATTAGTAAATAATTTCCTTGAGTTTATCTTAGCACAATCTCTTGTACAAAGTCTTCCATATGCTGTACAATTAATTAAGAGATCATATTCCATAGGAAAAACTTACCAAACATCCTCAAATATCATGATATCAGCCAACTTGCTCTTGTTTGCTAACTGTTATGGGATCCTTTGACATCACACCAGATATTTAATGCACTTACGATCAAAATTGATGCATTTTAAGAAATATACAATAGAAGCGGCTTTCTCACCATATTCTCCAGATTCTAGGCATGAGACCAGGGAAGAAAATGTCAACAAATGTAAATAGCTCAGTGGTTATGCTGAGTTTTTAAAGACAGGTTGTCACCAAATCGTTACACTGCCACAGCTGGGCTCCAATACCTCTGCTGCTGCCTCAGCCATCCATAGCGGTAAGAGTACAGATGTGTGTCACTATCCCTGGAAGCATGCTGCTCCTTTTGTGAGCATTTGTATAAAATATTGATCCAGTCCTTCGTCTCCTATTTCAACAGACCCTCAATTTATTCCACACTGATTCAAAAGACAGCTATGTGAAGTCAAATTATAATTCATATTCATAGCTGGGTACAATTTAGCGTTATTTTCTCTCTCTCAGGCCATTAACAATACTGATGTCACGAGGTACTATCAAAGCACTACTTGATTAACATATCCTGTATCAGTCCGATATGGCAAACAAATCAGCGTGTCATCTCTGGAACTCCGAAGGCCGAAACAATAACCATACCTTTGACCTACTTGACCTACTGCAGATATGCTGATGCAGAAGAGTTCAGCGCAGAGTTTCTGCTCCTATCCATACACTATGGATAGTTTTTCACTGAAAAGTAGAATCAATCTTTTCCAGCTCTTTCTTCCCACTTGCGGCCCAGGCTGAGGGAGTGAAACTCATAGCACTGGTGGGCCATCAGCTGTTGAGCATAACAATAAAGGCATAGTCCACAGCTCTGCTTATATTACACTGAACAATATCCCATTTAACAATGTAAGTCATTTGGAAGCGTCATAACACAGCTATAAAATGTAAAAATATCTGCTCTTTTGCCAGCCAATGAACTAAAGTGGATTCAGTATTACAATTTTGGGGCTGAAGATATAGCTCAGTGGCTAAAGTCCTGAGTGTGACCCCTGGTCTGCTCTTCTTCTTCTAAAAGCTTGAGGTGCAATTTTACAGTACTTATGTGTTCTTGTTGCTTTGTTAAAGTGTGCATTCATAACTCTAAATTTCCCTCTGAGAGATCCTTTCACTGTATCCCACAACTTTTTTTTTTATCATGGCAAGCTAAATCTGCCCTGGGGGGTGGCGCTGGCACAGGATATGATGCCAGGGATTGAACTGTGGTCGCTGCAATAGCCTAAGCTTTCCTAAGCAGGCGCTTTAGACCACTGAGCCATCTCACTGGCCCCATCCCCAAAATTCTGATAAGTTGTGTTTGGCTTTTCATTAGATGGCAGATATTTTTTCAGTTTCTCACTTCATTTAATCTGTACCCCATAAGTTGCTGGGGAAGGTTCTGTTTAATTTCCATGTGTTTATGGAGTTTTTGTGGTTTCTTCTGTGATTAATTTCATTTCACTGCACTATAGTCACTGTTTTCTTGCTTCTACTTAAGTATGATGCGTGGACTATTATGTGGTCTACTTTAGAGATCATCAATGTGCAGCTGAAAAGAATTTCTCTTTAAATTCTCTCTAGTTACTTTTTACTAATTGCTAAGACAAATACTCGACTCTCAAAATGAAGGAAAGAAAGCTTTATTTAGCTCACAGTTAGTGGAGGTTTCAGTCCATATTCTGCTGCTTCCAAGATTGAGTGGAATAGGGCAGGGAGCATTTAGTTCATGGCAGTGGAACAGCAATACAACAATGACAGAGGGAACCAACCAATCAGTGCAGCAGCGAGCAACAGCGAGTGTCAGTCTCTCTGTCTCTCTTTATATTGCATTCAGGTTCTCTGCCTCAGCCTGTCCACCTTAGGTCACACCCATAATCCCAGAAGTACTGAGACCCATGATCCCATCAGTACTAAAATACATAATCCCAGTCGATCATGAGTCAAGTCGCACACTAGAAGTCCCTACCCCATGATTGCATGAGGCTTTGGCGGAACAATTAAACATTCTGGCCCGGACCTCCAAAGTCTCATACATATCCCTTTGTATAAAAGATATTTTAATCCATCTGGAAGATTTTCCAAAGTCCCAACAGTTTCAGCATTGCTGAAAAGTCCAAATCCCAAGTCTCCTCCAAGATCCAAGGCAAACTCTCAACTGTGAGCCCCTGTAAAATAGGAAAGTTAAACATATCCAACATTCAAAGGCATAAGATAAACATTACCATTCAAAAAGTTGCAAACAACAGGGGAATACAAAACACTGGAATCAACACGAACACAAAATTAAACAGGACAAACATTAAATCTTTTAGTTCCAACTGGAGCATCCAAAACAGTTGGCATTGAGTTATGGGCTCCATGCAGCTCTGTCCCTAAGGTACTCTTGGTGGTAGTTCCCATGGCTTCTCTCTTAGGCTGGCTTTGTTCCCTCTTTGCACGATCCACATTCCTGGCTTTTCCAAACTTCTGGGGTTTCCATTGAACAGGCTTCTCACACATAGTTCTACTCACTGGCTTCCCAGGGGCACACTGTCTGGCCTCCCAGGCTTTCTACAATCTAGAGGGAAGCAAGCATTCTTAACCTAACAACTCCTGTATTCTCAATGTACCTAAAACAACTGCCACATGAATGATGCCACAGTCTGCTGCCAGATGGAGCAGTGGCCAGGCTTCTTTCTCTCTTGTCTGTAGGGGTGGAGTGCCTAGATTGATGAACACTCTGACCTTGATTCTGAGGAACAAATTCTCTATGCTGCTGCCATTTTGGAACCTGGTTTGGCCGCTGCTGCCATTCTGGCACTTGGCTCTCTGTGGCTTTCTTTTCAAGGCAAAATGCCTCTCCGTTGCAATTCTGAGGCTGCAAAGGGTGGAGAACTGCTACCTCCTATGAAGGTATCCTTTTGATTCTCTGGTTCCTTCTCACCAATGGAGATCCTTTCAGCTCCATCTTTGCAGTCCACAACTTTCCTGATGTTTCCTTTCTGGTCAAATTCACATTTTACATCATCTTTTTTGGCTCTTTGCTCTTGATTTTCAGCATAAATCTGGCTAAAAGTCACCAATAACAACCATGCCACCACCCCAATAGATTGCTACTTTGAAATATCTCTTGAAAGATTAATCACTCCACCATGCTCAATCTCAGTCTTAGACAAAGTTTCTGGGCATGAGCAAAATTCCAACACTTTCAGCCAATGCATAGCACAAATTGTCTGGAGTCCAATGACCAATGGTATCGTTTTTCCCAGCAGAAACCTCTTTAGCCTCCTCATTACTGGCAGGCCTTCTGTCAGTCTTCTTAGCTTAGCCCTACAGTAATGTCTAAATGAAGAAGCATAAGTATTCCATAAAAATGGTGAGTTGGAAGTAGAACCCATTTCCTTTGGTGCTGTAAAACAGACCAACTTTGGAGACAGACTAAAGATGTAACTGACTGGAAGAATCTCACCCTGGGCACTAGGGCAGAGCAATCTTCAAGACACTTGTGTTCTTTCATCTAGTCACCAGAGCAACCTTTCCCATCAAATCTTTGGAGCCCACAGGCAAAAATTGCATTTATCATCCAGCAATCACTTTTTGCAAGCTGTTTAAGCCTAATTTCTGAAGGAGTATCTTATTAAGTTGTTCTACCAATATACTCAGGTAGAATTCCTAGTTTATTAGCAAAAAGAAAGGAAAGAAGAAAGAAAAAACAAGAAAGAGAAGAAGTATACAGTTAGGGAGATCCTTCAGTGGTTAGGAGCCAGTTTCTACTAAGGAACCTCTGGGTATCCACCGGAGAGTAGTCCCGGCCATGACTCCTCAGGTGTTCTCACTTCTGCTAGGGAAACCTGTCCTCCGCTTTAAAGAGTGGCAGCTGCTCTAAAAGCATTTATTAGCTGGTAGAGTAATCACTGTTCATCCCAGTGCTATAAGGGATATTTAAAAGCCTGAATAAGATTACCTAGCAAGATTTTAAAGTCTACAACTTAACTCTTACACACCTAAATGATATCTAGGACTAAGGGAAAAGGTCAGAAATCCTCCCTCACATTAAATGAGTTTTGGTCCCATAAGGGTGCGGCTTTTGAAGATAGCTCCTTCTGGTGTCTCCCAGAGGCTGGTTCTCTCCACTGTGTCTCAGGTTTAGCCTCCTGAAGGAGACCTGCCCAGAACACTAAGCTGAGATATGTGTTTTATATGTGTCCTCCTGGATGGGCATAGTCCTCTTTGTGTCATCAGACCCAGAGGTTAGGTATGTGCCCTTTTCCAAAATGACTTCCCTGTCTTCATTGTTAACAAATGCTCATTTTTCTAAGGACTTCACTTAGTTGGAACAGTCTATGTCATTTTCCCTCTCTTAGGGAAGGGTTTCCAGGGTGTGTTGGAGTCTCACTACTAGATTGGATTTGTAATGATCTACCTGTTTACAGCCTTCCAAGAGATGGGATGATAGGCGTGTGCCACCATGCCATAGTCTAAATTCCTGTCTCAGTGCCCCTAGGGGCAGGGCTTGCATAACAGTCCTGGGAATCAAATTCCTGGCCCCCATGCCTGTATAGAGATGTTTTAATCCACTGAGCTATTTGTTCAGCCCTATACCATCCTCCTAATGGTATATGCTTGTAAAAAGAACAATTCAAAGAGGTGGGAAAATTAGAAGTAAGGTTAAAGAAAGGAAACTAAAAGCAAACAAGCCTGACATTTCCTCTAGCATGTAGAAGGGGATCAGAACGAGTCTATCTCAGTGAAACCTGTCCTGTCCATCTTTAAGAATGGTTGCCAACCTAATGTCATTTAGTTGGCAAAAGAGTCCTGTGTTTTATACACAGGAATGCATATTTTCTAAGTGTGAGCTAGATTTAAGAGCCCCACTTTACAAAAGTTCGCATAAAGTTCACTAAGAGGCTTACTAATGTTACTGTCTCTACTACTGTTGTTTAAAGTCAAGCAAGGAATACCAGCACATTTAACATCTAGTTCAAATGCAATGTATATAAGCACACAGCAGTCATATAATGTCCTATTAGAGAAATGGCATCACCTTACATAGCATCTCCTTGTTTAACCTAGGTTTGCAACACAACATTTTGACCAACATTTTCACAGAAGCATGTAAGAGACAAAACATAAGCAATTTTAAGCAATTTTAACTGAACTATATGAGACAACAAAATATGAGCAAAGGGGAAAGACATCAACACGTAAAGCATAAAATTTGTTACCTAAGTAAGTCCCAATTCAGAATTTATAAAAGAAAAGCAAACTCATACCTTCATCCAATGATCTCAGTGGGAATCTCCAAATGATACCGGGAGAAAAATCTGATCCCTGGTGGTTGACCTCCAAAATTATATAGGGGAAAAATGACCCCCAACCTGAAAAGTACCTGGAACAAGTTCGTGTTCTCTAAAACAGAAGAATGAAGTTTAGGAACAAACGGAAGTTATTAGCAGAAGAGATTTATTGGGGTAAAGAAAGCTCCTGTCCAACAGAGGGACAGGAGGGGAGATTCGAGCAGCTTGTCTCCCCTACTCCCATTTTCTATTTCAGAATGAACTTTTTATTTTGATTTCTATGCTATTGTTGGTTAAAGTTTGATTTCAAGTAGCTGTATCACCTGACTCAGAACCTCTCTGTAAAGAGTCTGTCCTTAGATATTCCTTCTGGGTCAATTATTTTTGCTTAGTTGTGTCTCTAGTTTTTTACTTTCCTACTGAGAGTATGGTATTGGTTTCTGCTTGGCATCGTCCTGTGTCCTGGACTCTTCCAGATGGCCTAGTTCATCTAAATTACTTCCTGCCCACACTTAGCCCCAAGAATATAACAGTAGGTCTGTGCTTTAGTCTGGGACCCACAGTACCAGTAGTATGCCTCACCGTACCAGGCCCAGCCACATGTCTCGGTCCTTCCTCCAAGGGCAATGCCACCAAATTCCTCCAGTGCGATCACACACTGAACAACTCAGCACTGTTTCTGTCCACCGGGTCACGCATTGAGCTTCTCTGCACAGTTTAGCCCACAGACTCACTCACCTGGCCGCTCTGCACAGCATCGCACCTGCCCAGCCCCATTCTGAGCCGCTCTACCCAAGTTAATTTTTTAAACTGTATCTATGGAGTCAACTAAGAATATCTTGCAATAGAGAAAAAGCCTTTTAAAATAAAGTTCCACTTATCACAATCATAATGAATTTGATATTCTATATATGTATAATATGCTGAAATCAATTCTACTCCATATTAAGTAACAACACTGATAGCTTACAGGTACTAAGTATGAAGCCTGTCTCTTATACATATAATGTATACTGCATATTCAAGTTATTGTGGTGTACTTCACAATAACTAAGCTATAGAAAAAGCTTAGATGCCCATCAGTATATGACGGGATGAAGGAAATGTATATACCCAAGAAAATATGAATCAGCCATCAGAAAAATGAGTGCCCCTGGAGAGTATCATAATAGATATAAGCCAGACAGAGACAGGCAACCATCACATTCTTTTCATATGTACAATCTAAGCATAACCATAAAATTAAAACAGAAACAGAGATGATACAGTGGGTAGGAAACTATTAGAAAATAAGAAGTGTATTGGAGAGGGAGAAAACCAAAGATAATGAAAAGCGTGAAAAGAAAGCATGTGATATACACGTATGAATGAGTAATATGCACTAAGAAATATATTGGACATCTCAAAACCTCTAGTAGTTTTAATTTCATATAATACATTCTTTTCCTAAACCTAATATTTCATTTCAGTAACACCAAATTAATACTTTTAATTTTGAATGTTTTAGAACATCTACAATGCTGTCTACTTTACAAAATGAACTTCTGATTTTATACTTTAGCTTTATGTTTCATTTTTCCAATAAAAGTAGAAAGCATAAATGTGTGCACCTGTAAATTCATAAAATTTGAACTTCACATAAAAATAAAAATCTTCCTCTAATCCTAACTCTTGCTTAAAATTTATCAATGTATGTTAGAGGCTTTTAGAATTCACACTTAATAACATTAATTTTTAATCCAGGATATATATATATATATATATATGCTGTGCTAGGTGAGTAAAACAAGGAAATGATTTTTTTTATTGTTAGCCTCACTGAAATCTAGTATAATTTAGAAAAATCTATTTTTCATTAAATGTCAACATCAATTGCTTTCATTATACAGGAGGCTGTTATTAAAGAGGCTTCACGCAACATATGCAAAAAAATTGCAAATATGGCATGAAAATGTATGATGCTACTGATGGAAAGACGTATTATGCTTTCAAAATAGAAATTTCGCGTAGAAATCAGCTGCCAGATCCTCATTCATATAGTAATAAACTGAATGAAAGTTTGAACAGAGTTGTTATTCCCATCTCCCTAACTAATCAGAATGTGACTTTCACCCATCAATTTACCAGGTTTCCCTTGATGGCACTCTTAGTAACAGAACGGAAGTCGACCAGTGTATGTGTCGACCAGGAACTGTATGCAAGAGCAAAGCAGAAAATCCAAGTGAAATGCTGCAATTTTAAATTGGAGAATTGTATATGGTAATTATTGAGTTACAGAAAGATGTACCACATACTCTCCCATAGAGCAAAGAAAAACACACTGCTGAGGCTGCCAGCCCAAAACAGTGATGGAGATACTGACAAGGAAAGATTGAAGCTTGAAAGGATGACCTTCTGGCACAGATCCAAAGGCGGGGAGATGTTTGCTGATAAGTAACGCAATCGTGTAACATAAAATTGATTTTTCTAAACTACGCTAGATTTGAGTGCGGCTACCAATAGGGCATCATTGCTTTGCTTAACCCCCCTATGATGTCACTTGAAACACAAAATGCTAGCCAATGGATGTGGTTTACTTCATCCAAATTATGCATGCCATGGTTTGATAGTATACAAAAAAAAATAGCAGATTCAACATATCATACAGCAATTTTCTTGAAGAAGTGGGATGAGAGCTCACAAGAGATCATTTATAGCAGAGGAAAAAAATGATTCTGTCTAGGAAATAAGGCACACTAACGGGTGAGCAGACAGTTGAACACACAGCAGCAGCACACCAAGAACTACGATGATAACAAACAAAGAAGATGTCAACCGTGCCTTACAAAAATGGACAGATAAAATCATCTGTGTAACCAGTGACAGTGATACTTTGGGATGAAATGTGCAGTTGTCATATGTGAAGACAGCCTTGGATGTGACCGTTGAAGCAAATATCATTTCTGTTTGTATATACCAACTTCTATTTGTATTGACACTGTAGGTGCTACAGGTTTTCAATTTCGATGTTCTATTTAAGGTTTTTCAGCAAGTAAACAGTTGCGCTAAAATCTTGATGTCTATTCCAACCACTCATTACATATGTGACATTTTATGTTACTGATATCTTCCTGTGGTGCATGCTATAACATGGAGTAGGAAGCTCCTGACCCAAAAAAAAAAAAAAATGGAAGACTAGAGGTGACAAGAATGGCCGAATGCACACAGGAAATGAAAGCTAAACACTTGTGCCTTTAGTGTGAAAGACACACACACGTCATGTGCGAAGACTGCGTTGGGTGTGACAATTTAAGCAAACATTGGGATCCCTTGTGGACTGCTGTAGCTCTCAGGATTGAACTTCTGGCTTGTTAAATGCTAGGCAAGTGCTCTACCAATCAGCTGTCTTTCTTTCTTTCTTTCTTTCTTTCTTTCTTTCTTTCTTTCTTTCTTTCTTTCTTTCTGTCTCTCCTTCTCCCTCCTTCCATCCTTGCTTCCTCTCTCTCTCTATCTCTCTCTCTTTCCTCCCTTTATTTCCTACTAATTTTTAAAAAAGTTCTCCTAAATTTTTTAGATTCAGCTGGAATTCTTTCCTCAGTCTCCCAAGTACATGAGATTAGAGTGTGTACCATTTCCTCATGTAGACTTAAACACAAATTATTTTAATAATTTGATATTAAAATGAAAAGTTATAAAATCAGGGAGAGAAAAAGAGAAGGAAGTAAGCTTATTTTGAGGTGGATGTTTCAGAGATGTCACCTTCAAGACATTAATTTTATCACTGCTAGATATACAAGAAATGAATTCTAAAATACTCCTTAGAATGGTAATGTGCATTCTGTGTGTCCTGGGTACAGGTACATCAATGGCCGTGGTAGTAGTGAACGTGATCAGTAGCTATTTTGTATTTAAAATGTTGAACCTATTGTTTAGTGGACACATTTTTTTTTTTTTTTGTATTTTACACACCGTGTTGATATTCAGTAAAATCATACCACTAGTGACAAGAATTATACTAATTATATAAAAAGCTAATATAATTCAAAGTAAAATTGTTATTTTTGGCATTATCACTTGATTGGAAGATGAATCTCTAAAACAGGAACTAAAACCAATGAAGGCAAATTACACTGCTATCTTTAAAAAGCTCAAGTTGAAAATATAAAAACAATATGAAATACACTATAAATTACAAAAAGTGATTGAAGTAGTTTTTCCAATATTGAGGAGCTGAATTCAGTAGGAGATATTGTATGTATGACATTTTAACAATGCTTAAAATGATTGTGATACAATTGATGAGAAACACAAATTCTCTGGCTCGTAATGCAAGGGACAAACGGTAATGCCAAATGTGTTTGCCTTCTGCGTCAGTATTTATGTGAATAACACCACTATGCATGTATCACTTCCTGCAGTGTCCCATATGAAAGGTGCCATTATAAACAAATACCACATTCGGAAATAGTCCTCAATGCAGTCTGAATCGCAAGCTTCACGGCAAGATTTTGTGCCTCATGGCTGGGGGCCACTGCCACTTGTACACAGCTTTCGTTCTTTTTTGCTGTTATTCTCATTACTTTTAAGGGTTTGATACAGACAGAGCTGGTACTTCTCTTGAACACTAATAAAAGCAACGGGCTGTTTAAACTTTAAAAAGTGGTTGAATTATATAAACTATATTATACAGTGATGTCTTTATGTAGCAAAAGGAAAAAATAAATAACCTTATACATACTACAGGTGATGCACTTCATGTATTGTATACATTTTTATGAAATAGACATTTTAGTTCCAATTATTTCACATAAGGTTTCGCATGATATCACATGATATTTGCCTAAAAGAACTGCAATTAACTGGAATGGTGATACAATATGACAGTTATTTACATGGAAGAAATATTTTGAGAGTGGTAGCTTTATTTCTGTGTATTTACATCTGTGTTTACATTTCTGATACCTATGAAATATGCAAATATATACTCCTACATCATACTCACCAAAGGTAGCAACAGTGTGAAAATGAGTGAGCATTTATTAATAAGCAAAATTATGAGCCTTAATTTGAATTCGGAATGGCATTGCTATATTTTATGCTAATCAAGTGGGAACAAATATAATAATCGGTATTACATTTCTTTTGGTTTCCAAGTTTGTCATATATAATTCTTGTACTACTTAGAAATTCATACTGACTTTAATGGGTTTCTGAGGTAATCTTTAATACACTGAAACAAGAATATGCTAAGCAGTACCCCAAAGGCCTAGTGATTAACTCTGTGTATACTCAAGAAATGTAATTTCTTTCAGAATCCTACATCATCCTATTCTTTCAGCCTACTCAACCTGCTGTGCACCGTAGAGTGACAACTTGTATCCATAATAACTGGAAGAACTGTAAATCTCCACTTGGGGGAAAAAGGTATTTAGCCAGTTTTAGCACTGAGTTAATTTTATTAGGCTTTAAGACTTTTTTAAATGGTTAATTCTTATATCATCCAGGAAATATAATTAACTGAGATTTCTCCTATACCCTATAGCATTCTAGGTAATTAAATTTACGGTATGGAGAATTAATTTCAATACTGTGGATAATAAAAAGGAAATTCTTCTATTAAAAATGCTTAGGGCAGGTTTACTTAACTTCTGCCATGATTTTTTTTTTTCATTTATAAAGTCATAATATGGTTATGCACACTTCAGAGTTAAGGCATCTGACACTCATCAGGAATCAAGAAAAAAGTGTAATTTCTATGGTTGTTATACCTGTCCTTGTGTTTTTTATCTGTTCGTGCCATTGGTCTCCCTGGTAGAGACTATGAAAGCAGTTTGGGCTGCTGTGGGCTATTTTGCAGTTACTCTATGTTCAACTCCTGGACTCATATTTACTTGCGAAATTCTTAAACTGAACTTTTCTTTTCATATCTGAATTGCTATTTCAGAAAGGCTATAATCCATATACATTATAAAAACTACATATATACATACACACGTATCTTTGTGTATCATTACATATATTTCTATCACTTAAAAGTTAGTAACTCATGCTAGTTCATGGTTATTGAACTAGCTTAAAATCTTTTTTTTTTTTTTTTTTTTTTTGTCTTTTTGAGACAGGGTCTCGCTATGCAGTTGAGGCTGGCCTTGAGCTCACTTTTGTAGCCCAGGCTGGTCTCAAACTCGCACCGATCCTCCTGCCTCAGCCTCCCGAGTGCTGGGATTACAGGTGTGCGCCACCACGCCCGGCTAGTTTAAAATCTTTTGACATAAGTTAATGCTGTTATTGAGCAACTTCATGAATGTTTATACCTTTGTTGTTCTGTGATTTAAATCCCATGGGTGTTGCAAATATCAAGAGTCCCCTGCTCCACCTTGTACCCATTCAGGCTAGGCCAGTGCCCTCAGTGTCATTCACAGAGCCATGGGCCCCACCACAGACGACATGCAGAAGCTCCAGGGCCAGCAAATCCCAGCGGAGTGCCTGAGTTGAGCTGTGCTGTGTCAGGTACTCCCAGGGCCCAGCACGTGTGCCGGTCCTGCGGAACCCCTATACTTTCCCCTCACTAAGCATGGAAACGGCGAACATCCTAGGCCTAACCTGTGCCAACATCATTGTGCAGGGGCGCCCACCAGCCCTGTTGCTGCGCTGTTGGGCTGCAGGCCTTGACTGCAAGGCCTTCCTCTCCGAGCAGTCCTACTCCTCAGGCACACATTCCAGCTCTCCATATGTTGAACAGAGCCTTGCTGACCTTGCCTCTGTCAGCCAGGACAGCAGCAACTTACCAGTGAGCTCCAGAACACTAGAATTCCAGAGAAGGCCATGTGACATACAACCCAAGTAGACGTCAGCGGCCAGGTCAGCAGGATCCATCCTCCTCAGGGGTGTGCTAAAATCCAGCAGAAAAGTGCAAGACAATGTTTCAGCTTCCACTGCCCCTTACAGGCTACCACGCAAGGCCCAATGGCTCCAGCAGAGTGGGCTCAGAGAAGGTGGCCTGCGCAGATCACAGGAGGCCCTAACCTGAGATTCCCCCCACTGCGGGCCAGCTGGTGTGTGCGGCAAAGCCCCTACTGACACCAAGAGATGCGGTCTCCCCAAGGTGATCAGGACTGTGTCCACAGACAGGGGCCCTGGTCCACCACGCCACACCCACTGCAGCTCAGTGAGCTGAAAGTGATCAAAGGACCACCTGCAGATAGCAACCCAGTGATTTCTTTATTATTACTATTACTATTATTATTATCATTATTATTATTATTATTATTATTATTATTATTATTATTATTATTTTGAATAATACTTAAAGGTTTCTTTGGAAATTCTCCCTCTTTAAAACACATTTATGTGGCATAAACTCAAGACTAATCTTTGTGCAATCATGAACTTTTGACCAATAATTGTTGTTTTGTGTCAGCTCCAGCCATTTTTGTACATGCTGTATAGATAATTTTGCCTTCTTAGAGGTTTACACTTAGAAACTGTACAAATTGTTGAATATCTATATACATAAAAACATACAACATATGTCTACAAAATCCAGGTGGTTCCTTGGGTTCAGTAAAAAGAATCTGTGAAATAAAATAAATAATTAAATTATATGTTGCTCTTTAAATATAATTTTTATGACCCTGGGTAGAATTTCTGTGTATAAATTTGTATATAAACTACATATTTATTGTATTCATATTAGTCTTTAAAAATGAATCTATCCTTCAGCTTGCATAAGACAGTAAGTGTATACATTGGAGAGATTTTCTGTCATATAAAATGTTTCAATAAAATATTGTTGACTGACTTTAAAAAAAGAATCATTGAACTAAAATAATAAAATATACTTTAAAAGAAAGAAAGAATTCTTACTTTTTGTAGGGACAACCCCATATCTATAATGAGAATCAGAAAAAAAATTATTTTTGTTGGGGAGGAAAATAGCAAGGTTGATTATCTGTTGAAGTGTTATTTTGTTCATTATACTTTAAACAATATAATCACTTCATGTAAAGTTTCTCCTATCCTCAACAATTAAAAGGCTTACAACTTTGATATAGTCTAAACTATTCTGCAATTTTGGTTATTTAAATTTAAGAAAACAAAGTGCCTTATTATAGGTATCAAGAAAATATGAAATGATTACTAAAGTGCATATACAATATGCCAAATGTTTCTGTTTTGGATATTGTTCATTTGTGAAAAAATAATATTTTTTAAATGCAAATGTTCCCACCATTGGAAAATTCATAACGAAGAATAGTGATGATCAAATCAAGATGAATGTTAAAAATAGTCAGATTGTTTTCTTCTGCTTTGTATATACATTCTTAGTTTTAAAGGAGCTATGAAGGTGCTCAGTCTATTTATAGCATGACATACTTATCATAATTTAGTGAAGAGAAAGTAAAGCAACAAATGCTTGTCGGGAAAACAAATAGCGATGTCAGTAAAATGCATGCAGTCGTTGTACTAAACATTTGCTAAGTGAAAAGCCGTATGATGGAAGCAGTACAACCACAAGTTCAAACTCACAGTTCCTAGAGGTTTCAGTCCATCGTCAGCTGTCAGTGGGGTAGGGTGCTTTGGAACCAAGCTGCTGCACAGGAGAAATGACACATGGCAGGGCAGGAAGGAAGAAGAAAGAAGCAGCAAGAAGCCTTCTTTTCCCTTTTCTCTCACCCAGGTACCAGCCTTTTGGGTTATGCCTCTCATCCCATATGGTGAGACTTTCCATTACGCACACCCAGAAATGTACTAGGACAACATGAGGACTAAGCTAGCCCCACGCACCCTTAATCCACACTTACATTCCCTAGTCAGAGCGGCCTCTGAAGTATCCACCCTGGGAGCCCCTGTGGATTTGAAGTGGCCTGTAAATAGAAGTCATGACACTCCGAATATGTAGTGCTACCATCTCTTTAAAAAAAGGTTAATAGACAGCCGGGCGTGGTGGCTCACACCTGTAATCCCAGCACTCGGGAGGCTGAGGCAGGAGGATTGGTGTGAGTTCGAGACCAGCCTGGGCTACAAAAGTGAGCTCAGGACCAGCCTGAACTGCATAGCGAGACCCTGTCTCAAAAAGACAGAAAAAAAAAACAAAAAAGGTTAATAAAAACAAAGGATATAAAAAAAAATCACCTGTGTTCTTAAGGCGTACCAAGGAGTATGACATATTTTCCTGTTACTTGCTTTCACAGAATTTTTACCCCTTAAGGTTAATGAGTTACAGTGTCAGTTTCCACATGCAAGATAGGAATGTGTTTCAGTATAAATTGTACAATGGTTACATGGTGAGCTTTTCATTACGTCAAATCTAGGAAAATAAAAGTGAGCAACATCAATGAAATAGTTTTTTTTCAATAGTAACAAGACAGTAGAAAGATCAATTAACACATTAATTATATGTTAATACAGTAGTCCACATTTCAGCTTAGTAGTGGGAATTGTTTGTTAACCCAAATGCAAGTATTTTAAGTTATAACACACTCTTACTATATAGCTAGACTAAAATTACTGTCACAATATGTGATAGCTTGAATATGTGACGAAATCATTCTGCTCTCCAAATGTAAGCTGTTGAATTCTAGATAATAATTTGAAGGAGTCAAGACTGACACTGTGTGGTAATAGGAAATATATCATTAGTTAAATAATGAAAGATTGAAAAGAAGTCAGGAAGTGTGCATGGCTTAAGTCCATTCAAGTTTCATAATGAAGCAGCAGAGACTAAGTGTTTTAAATAATAAACTTTTCATTCTCTCAGTTCTACAGGCAGGGCAGGTCAAAATCAAGGTGTTTACTTCTTGATTCATGGAAGGTTATTTCATTTTTCCATGTTCTTGTGGTGAAGAAAATAAATAGAGCAAGCTCTTATTTTATTCTTTTAAATATTTTATTTCATTAGTACCTTTGGTACATGATGAAAATTTTCATTGTGAGTAGCTGGTGTAGGTGGTTCACACACCTTACTTCTTTTGATACCCCTTTCCTGTCCTCCTTATTCCGTTACAAAATAATTTCATTGCCCTTAAAGTATGCTTAAAACTCTGAGGAACTGAGATCACAAACCTATGATTGGTTGAAAATAAATTTATTTACCAACCCTGAAGACGCTGTACCACTAACAGTACATGTCTTCATAAGATATGTGTCCTGAAGGAGGAGAAAACAGTCTATCCAGGAAGCTTTTATGAATGCCATGGAGAGTTTAGGGCAAGACCAGAGAAGGAGAAATAGAAAGAAAAAAGAAAGAAAGAAAGAAAAAAGCCTACATTTCAGAGGATATGAGTATAAGTGACAGTTTAATATATGCTTTGTTAGTTTTTTCTGTTTTATGTATTTAGAACAGTGTCTACAGAGTCTCACTACATAGTATTGCAGTGATTCTCCTGTTTTTGGCTTCCGAAGTGCTGGGATTACCAGCACATGCCACCACATACACTCTGTTAATATTCACTTTGACTGAGAATTCTTTTTCACTTTGAGAGTTCATGCATTATGCAAGACTCTATAACTTTATTATCAGTAAATATAAATAATTTTAAAATAGCAATGGTATGTATAACTTTACTCTCGAAATAACTAGCTTCTGTATCATTCCATTAATTCCCTTAATAATGTCAGTTTTACCTTCAGTGGAAGAATTGTGCCTGCTTTGCCCTCTTAAATCATGTACCCTCGTCCTCCTCTCCTCTTTTTCCTTCTCTTTCTCCTCTCCTTCTTCTCCTCTTCCTTCCCTCCT
>PVJA010036634.1:0-20949 GCA_004027025.1 Myocastor coypus
GGTTCAGTGCTGGAGCTTGGGCTGGAGGGGTTCAAAAAAAAAAGGGGGGGGGCGGGGAAGGGAAGGCAGGCCAAGGATCCTGACCCAGCCGGCGCGTGGGCTCATCTCCCAGCGGTGGGGTTTGGGCTGGGCTGGAACAGGAAGTTAGTCGCGGGAACGCAGAGGCGGGGCAGAGGGGCGCAGGGGCTTACCCGCGGCGGGTGCGCAGGCTCAGCTCCCCTCTATCTTTTATTTATTTGTTACAGGCTCTTGCTGTGCAGCTTGGACTAATAGTGATCCTCCTGTCCCAGCCTCACCAGCGCTGGGATTACAGGCATGCCTCACCACGCCCAGTTTTGGTGGTTGGCATGGTGCACCTGAGGTCCCAGGCTTGCGTGCCCTGAGCTAGAAAGGATAGAACCTGGGCCCTGTTGCTTGGCAGACAGGTGCTTAGACTGCTGAGCTATCTTTCCACAGTTCCTTTTTTTTTTTTTTTTTTTTTTGTCTTTTTGAGACAGGGTCTCATTATGCAGTTCAGGCTGGCCTCGAACTCACTTTTGTAGCCCAGGCTTGTCTCAAACTCGCACTGATCCTCCTGCCTCAGCCTCCCAAGTGCTGGGATTACGGGCGTGCGCCACCATGCCTGGCCTCCAACGTTTTTTCAATGATCATTTTTGTTACAATTACCTAACAATTGAATAGTCATATGAACAAAACTAATATATAGAAATAGCCGTTAATTATATGTGTAATGCAAATATAGTGTATAAAAACAGTCAAGCAGAACAAGAGTATAAAATGGAAGCAAAATCTCCCTGATTCTGTATGTTTGTTTGTCATAAGTCCTACAATCCAGAGGTCAATACCACTTATGGCTTCATGTGTCTCCTTGGAGAATCTGTCTATATAAATGCAGGCATAAACATTAATCTACATGTACAATTTGCAAAACCAGGCAATCCTAATGCCTTGTTCCATTTTGTGTTCCTATATTAAAGTGACTGATGCTGGGAACTTTTTAAAGAAGTTTGTTCATCGTGGACTTGGGGAGGCCAGGAGGTTTATGGTTGCACCACTGAAGTCCTCTGGGAGGGGGGATGGTAACATGCAATAGCATCACACATGGCAAGATAACCTCAGAGTGAGTGGACTTGGAATGAGAGAGGACCCCAGAGGCCCAGAGGCTTCTTTTCCTGGTACATCAACCTGTTCTCCTGGAAGTGAATCCATTCCTCTGGATTAGAAAAAAGCCCCTCCCAATTGTGCTTCTATGACTCCATCACCTTCTGCCACATCCTTTGCAAGTATCATCACTTTTTAATACCCTCTCTCTGGAGTCCAACTTCTTGTACATTGACTCTTAAGGTCCAAACCGCTTGCGGTCATAGCAATGGCCCATTTCTGAAGGAGAAACCCGGAAGTCAGCGCTGGCCAACACTCACTCATGAGAGAAGCTACTGCCTGATTTTACGGCTATTACTGGAAGACAGAAGCATGGCTGCTCAAGGGCAGTATAAATGAATATCCACAGAATCATACCCATCTTAGCAGCAGGATTGAAACATCGTTAATTTGGAGAAAAGGGAGTCCTTTGGTTGTGTTGTGCTCTGTAGTACGAGGTGTTGAATCTGGGGCTTCATGTATGTTTACAGGTGGACGACCACTGAGGCATATAATCAGTTTTTTGTTTCTCTGAGACAGGATTTCATAAAGGTGTCTGTTATCTATTATGGGTTTTTATTTGTGATCCTTCTACCTCAGTATGCCAGAGTTCTTTAATTACTGGTGTGTACCATCACACTGCGCCTCTTTTGGTTTGATTTTATTTACTTTGGCTTAGCTTGGTTTGGTCTGGAGATAGAATCTCACTAAAGTGCCCAGGTTGATCTCAAACTTTTCATCTTCCTGCCTCCAAAATCCATGTAGTTATGATTACAGACATGTACACCATAACTCTGAAGTCTTTGAAACCATAGCACTTGAATCATAGTGGTGACTCTGGGCAGATGCTGTTCATCTTCCTGGATCCAGGGTTAGCTTCCCCTCTTGGGCGTCCCAACTCTGGAGGAAACCTCAAGGCACAGTTCTCTCACAAAATGTGTGGGGTTTGGGCTTAAGGGAAGAGGAAGGCACTTAGTAGAAGATAAAATCAGGAAAGATTTAGCTGAAATCCACCTTTGCTATGATTTGAATGTCCCTTCCAAAACTTAACTGCTGTACTTAACTGACCTTATAACCACCCTAACAGCACTGAGAATATGAGGGCCTACACTCATCGGTGGGGGAGGAATGTCAATATTATAGTAGTATATGAGTCATCTCAGAACAGAGTTCCTGATTCAAAACAAACAAACAAACACACAAACAAAAACCAGATGAATACGGCAGTCAAATACAATTCCAGGTACTTGGGAGGCTGAGACAGAGGACTGACTGAACACAAGGGTTAGGAACCAAGTCTTTGCATCAAAGAGGGAGTTAGTTCCACCAATTTCCACCGCCTAATATGCATCAACCTCTTTCGTGTTATGCAGCAAGAAGACTCCATCATGCGCCAGCACCAAGCCACAAATCTTCTCAGCCTCCAGAACCACAAGCCAAATAAACTTCTAGTCTTTATAAACTACTCAGTTGGTGGCATTCTGTTATAACAATGCAAAATTAATTGAAACAATATAATACTATCTGTGGCTCAGATAGTAGTCTAGCGAGCATTCTTTAAACTATATATTTTGACTCTCAATGTCATAGGCAACTGACTTAGTTGGTAATAACATAGGGAAGAAAGATAGGGCTAAGCCATCAAAGGAACCAACATAGAAGATGAAGTACCTTACATCTGTGGGAGAGATAGACACCTCCAGCTGTGGGCTGGATCTCACGACAAAAGATGGAACAAATGTACCCACATAGCTCCTTAAGGGTAAGCATCAGAGATTGATATTTTATATAAATCTTTTATCACCTTGAAAAAACTGGAAAGTCACTAACTCAACAGAAAAAGTCCCTGATCTGTGTTCATGTCCATCATTACACTACATCACTCAATTGCCATTTGACCCAGATTTGATCAACTTTCTCTGAGCAGTTATGTGCTTAACATGATTGCCTGGTCATAGTTTTTGTCCCACCTTATGCCTGCCTGGTGATTTTCCATATTTCTCGTCTTAGACCTATCTTGCCTCGTGATTTTCCCTAGGAGAGTCAGGGGCCTCGGTAGTCCATTTGGGCACTCTTCTGTCTCTTTCCTACAGAACCATTATTTCCCTCAAAAAATACATTCGGCTCTTAACCTCCATTGTTCCTGAAATTCATTCTTCAGTTTTACAGAACACCAAGTCATCCTGGACATCTAGCAGGTTGGGGTTTCTTTTTTATCATCCAGAGATATTCAAATGAGATGACTGCATCGAGGTAAGAGCTTGCTTTTTTTTTTTTTTTTTCTTTTTTCAGAGTCTAGATTGGGATTCATTTAGGTAACAAATCTTTATAGTTATAATCATGTATGCTTTATCTGTTCTATAGTTCTGTTAAAATGTTGGTAAGCCTAAATTAAAACAGGAAGGTTGTAAGATTATGAAGCTTCTTCAATGAAACATTTTTATTCTCGTTTTGTACTTGTATATATTACATTTGACCTAGTAAATTTACTAGAATACTTGCTTGACTTCATTTATACTGGAGAGATTTACATGAGAATGCTCCCTAGTGGACTTTAATATAAACATCTATGAAATGAATCTTTTAAAATCTAGCTCAGACTTAGAAAGTACATATGCTAAGCAAAAAAACATGGGACTCCCTCCACCAGTTAAAAGATGCAAGCTTGGTGGTTGTTCTTAAGACTTACAGGATAGGTTTCTCTGGGATAGATTGACTCTGATCTTCCTCTATCTTCTAGAGGAAATATTAAGCCTGTTCTGCTTCATTTTTCTTTCTCTCATCTTTCTTCTAATATGTTCCGACTATTTTGTACTTTCCTTCTGGGAGGCATGGAAAATTAGGAAGAAAATAACTCTAGACTGTTCCACGTAAATTAACCCAATGGAAAAATGAGCCTTTCCTAATGCCAAAGATGTGGAATCATCCTAGCGAAGGGACACATACTCTGTCTCTGGATCAGATGAGACATAGGAATTTTGCTCATCCAGAAATACAAACATAAAAGCCATCTCCAGGCTTAGTATTCTCAGCAGGTCTCCTTCAGAAGACTTGACCTGAGATACAGTGGAAAGAATCAACTTCTGGGTCACACCAGAAGCCACAATCTCTAAAAGAAGCGCAATCGCAGGGCTAAAACACATTTAGGCTAAGGCAAGATCTCTGATATTTCCTCCTCTCCTAGGCTTATTGATTATTTATGTGTATAAAATATTTTGATAAAAGTTGTGTACTTTAAAACCTTTACTGTAGGTTCTGGGGAGATAGCTCAGTAGAATAAGCATTTGCCTGGCAAGTGCAATGGCCTGAGTTCAATCCTCAGTTCAGAAAAGAAAAAAAAAAGCTTTACTGTAAACATAAGGCATGCTTAAGCCAGGTGTGGTGGCGCATGCCTGTAATCCCAGCACTTGGGAGGCTGAGGCAGGAGGAACAGTGCGAGTTTGGGACCAGCCTGGGCTATAAAAGTGAGTTCAAGGCCAGCCTGAACTGCATAGTGAGACTCTGTCTCAAAAAGACAAAAAAAAAAAAAAAAAAAAAAAAAAAAAAAAAAAAAAAAAAAAAAAAGAAGAAGACATGCTTAGTAATTTTGCTTAGGCTTTTAGCCATTCTTTATAGACCTTTGATAAACAACGGTTACTCTGCCAACTAGTTATATTCCTTTGAGCAACTGGACAGGGGTCTTTTACAAACAAAATAAGTATTTCCCTAACATCTTTCTGTTGAGTCCACATTGAAGCCAACGGCAGATGAAATGCTGCACAGACAGACAGCTGGATTACTTTTTGGAGACTGATCTCTGGTTGTACAGGCCAAGAGAACCTGAGAACAACTGAAGGGTCATGGCTAGGGCTATTCTGTGGCAGATACCCAAGGGTTCCTCAATGGAAACTGGCTCATGTCCATAGAAAAATCTCCACTAATCTATTGTACTTATGTGTCTTTGCTAGAAAACTTGAAATTCTCCAAAAACTAGTCAATCAATTTTAAAGTAACTTAGGCTATCCCTCCCATCATAAATTAGGTTGAGGCAACTTTCAGGGATTCGACATTTCTCAGCAGCTAGCAGAAAGATCCTTTGCATTGGTGTCTCACTTATGCTATGTAAGGGTAGCAAAGAGATTTTAGTTAGCCCTTTTGTTCAAACATGTAAAATGTAATCGCTAGATGATAAATATCACTTTCACTTGTGAGATTCCAAAATTTAGACAAAATGTAGTGCTGCCCTGTTGCTAGGAAGGGCTGCCCAGGTATTTAGATTTAGAACGTTATTGTCTATGGCGGCTTGGTTCATGGACAAAAGTCCTCCAGTCAATAGGTGGTTTTATCACTAGAAGTGACCTTTGTATCCTGAGAAGTTCTCTAAGTATTTCTTGCTCACCTACTATGCATGCCATTTGCTCACCTACTATGCATGCCATCTTACAAAATCAATAGTTTCTCTATTTTATATATTTATTTATTTATTTGCATGACTGGAGTTCCAACTCATGAACTTGCACTTGCCAGGCAGGCACTTGTGCCATGGTGCTATCTCCCCAGCCCCAATTTATTTATTTTAAAAGACAGTACAAATTAAAATTAAAACAGAAAATATTACAAGTGATACAAAGTTTCTTTTAATGGAGTAATATGGATTTCACAGTATTTGTTTTAATACACAGTGTTGTCTTCCAAGCAGTTATTCATATTACCAGGTATATGCATGGCAAATTGGAAGAACAAAGAATAAAAGTAATAAATGTGTAAGAAATTAAGAAGAGAAGAAGTATAAACAATTGAAAAAAGGAGATAATACAAATGAAAGTAATAGCTGCTTCTTTCCATAGACCATCAGAAATGCACAGTACAGTTGTTCAAACCATCCTCCTTACATACATAGAGAAATCTCTCTGTTCTCCTCAACTCAGTAACTTTTTCCCTTTGAATAAGTTCATTCCATTTTACCAGTTTCTATTCCACCCTTCAGTTCTCATTTTTCTTTTTTCAGGTTCTCACACTAAAGAGACAATAGACGTTTGCACATGTGTGTCTCATCTATTTCATTAACAGCATGTTCTCTAATTGCATACATTTACTGATAAAAGACACAAATCTATCCAGTTTTATAGCTGAATAATACTCCGTTGTGAAAAAAAGTACCGCATCTTCTTTATCCATGCTTCAGTTCATGGGCATCTTTGGTGTTTCCAGGATTCAGCAATGACAAATTGCATTCTTGATGGTATAAGAAGGACAAGAACTAAGCCACTAAATTAGCTTAAACTGTCAGTGATTCAACAGTAAGGAGGGGCTGGGGAGATAGCTCCGAGGCACAAGTGCCTGCTGGGCAAGTGCAAGGTCGTGAGTTCGAACCCCGGTCCCAAAAAAAAAAAAAAAAAAACAGTAAGGAAAGTGGAATGCCCCTCTGCTTTCTTAGATCACTTACAAGTCGCATTGATAAAACATACTTTTCTATATCCTAATCCAATAGAGGAATAGATTATTCTTTTTTAAATATATTAGTTACAGGGTCTCACTACACATCTCAGACTTGCAGTGATCCTCCTGTTTTAGCCTCCCCAGTACTGGGATTACAGGTGTGAGCCACCATGCCCAGTCTTGTTGGCTGGCTTGGTGCACCCAGGGCAGGGCTGGCATGGCAGGTGGTACTCGGGATTGAACCTGGATCCTTGTGAGTACCTAGACATGTGCTTATGCAGCTGATCTACATCAGCAGCCCAGAGAGATTATTATTAAACTCAGTCAGCCTCAGATATGGGAAAAACCTAAAAGCAATGGCCTTTGGCCTATGTAGCTCACTTGACCCTTTAGTACAAATTAATTCCTCAGTATTTAACAACTACGATGAGGAAGAGGCCAAAGAAACTGAGAAAAAGTGGATACACTTACTGAAGTATTGAGAGAATTCTAGGAAATGCAAAACCCTCATGGGGAGTAGAGGCTGGTACTGGAGCTCAGACTGATCAATGAAGCAGTAATGCTAGTTTACCCAATGGTTTCTAACCTATGCGCTCTCCTTTTTTCATTCCAATTGGTTTTCACTTAGATTTAAAAGATGCTCTCTTTTGTATTCCTTTATATACAGACTCCCAATCTCTTTCTGTTTTAAAAATCCTCATTACCAGGTCTCTCAAATGACATGTACATTGCTTTCCCACGGGTTCAGCGATAGCCCATATCTTTTAGGGCACATGCTTTTCCATCACCTGACATATTTTGAGGTTTCTCAGCTCTCATTCTGACAGTATGTAGATGACACATGTTTATGTGTCTTTCCAGAAGAGCTCTGTGTCCAAGGTACCTGTGCTCTGCAAAATTTTCTAATGGAAACAAATTAAAAGTTTTCTAAATATAAAGCAGAACTTTGTAGCCTTAGGGTAAAATATTTAAGCTTCATCATATCCAAGAGAACTCAATGGATGGTGAAAGAAAACACCAATTCCGACCAATGCTTTTCTTTCTGCAACCCAAGACCTTAAAACAGCTAAGGAGATTCCTATGAATTACAGGCTTTTGTCACTTTTGCATACAGGATATGAGGAGATTGCACAACCCCCTCTACCAACTTATAAAAGAGGGCCAAAAGCCAGATACCAATATTTGAACCTGGTAACCTGAGTCCAAGACTGCATTACAGAAACTTAAACAGGAACTTTTAAATACCTCACACATAAGCCTACCCACAGGGCACCATTTCAATTTATACATCAATGAGAGACAAAGTATGGCTTTGAGAATGCTTATATGGGATGGTAGACCTGCTCAACAGCCTATAGGATATCTGAGTCATGAATTAGGCATTATAGTAAAAAGATTGCCTCCTTGTCTTAAAGCTATGACAGCTTTAGCTCTTTTACTGCTAGAGGCACCCAGCTGACTTTAAGGAAAGACCTCCTTATACATATGCCTCATAATGTGGCAGTACTTCTTTCTTCTAAAGGGAGCATCTGCTAGCAGACAACAGACTTCTTAAATACCAGGCTATACTTCTAGAAGAACAAGCCATTCAAATAAAGATATTCTCCTTCTTAAACCCTGCCACCTTTTTCCTAGAAAAGAAAATAATTGAGGCTGACAGACAAGACTGTGAATAGGTAATTCTTCATACACATGCAGCCAGAAGAGCCTTCTTACATGCACCTCTCACTGACCCTTCCTAGACCCTTTATTGTGATGGCAGTTCCTTCATGGAAAATGAGACCAGAAAGACAATGTATGCAGTGGTAACATACATTAGACTCTTTCAAGTTCCTTCCTGATACCTGGGACTGTTGCTAAGCAAATGGATCTCATAGTTGTAGGGCTCTACGACTCAGCAAAGGACAAAAGATCAGTATTTATTTATTTACTTATTTGCTGAAGCAGGGATTGAACTCAGGACCTTCCACTTCCCAGGCATGCCGCTGAGATATCTCTCTGACCCCTAAAATGTCAATATTTATACTGATTCAAGAGATGATTTCCTCATATTACACACCCACATGGTCATATGGAAAGAGACACATTATCTAACAGCCAATAGATCCCTCATAAGGTATCATTAAGAGATAGATGATGTTTGTTATCCATCTATATGTTCCCCAAAGTGATAGTAACCCACTGTGATGGGCACCAAAAGAGAACTGATAAAGTATCTGAAGGCAATAAACTGGGTGATGCAACCTCTAAAAGAGTTTCATGAGTGCGACCCTTTCAGGCTTCCCTGATCTGGGAAGGACCCCTTGATCATACCGAACCCAAATATTCCCAGTCAGAAACCAAGTGAACTCTCTTGGTTTCAGGATCATTACAATAAAATGCTGGTAAATTGTTCTTTCCTGGTGATAGTCAATGGAAACTTATTAAGTCTTTGCACAAAAACTTTCATTTAGGGAGATTCAAGACCCAATAGATACCTGAAAGCTATTAATGAAAAAGACCTTTCCAGACAATACAACAGATGAGTAAAATATATGAGTTCTCCCCTCCCCCCACAAAAAAGTCCTCTTAGTTGACCCATGGTTCCTCCAAGTGTACAGAGACATGGTAAATATCCCAGAGAAGAGTGGCAGCTTGATTTTACTCCTATGCCAAAAAGTAAGGAACTTCAGTGTGGAGAACCTTCTGACCAGGTCTCGTTGAAGCCTGACCCTATTTCCTTGTAGTATTATTATGTACAGACCTGGCTAGGACTTGTTTATCTTTTTAACTGGCTTTAAGTAATGTATATTGGTCTAGCTGAGGTGTAGGTGATAGTCTTTGAAGGTGGCATGTGTGTTTCCCTGGTAACCTATACCTGCTGCTCCTCAATGTGAGCCAGGTAGAGACAAGATGAAGAGCTAATGCTCCACACTGCCAGCTAGGAATGAGTCTGGTAACACAGGTTATGAATTCCTAGGACTTGAAAGACTACATCAAAGCTGAAGCACCAGACTGCCCAAGACATTAGATACTATCTCAATAGCATTACACAGATTACTTACTCTGCATATCCTCTCTGCATAGGGCAGAGGTAAATGTAGGCCACCCACCTAGTTCAGCTCTCAGTATTCACCTACCCCCCACAATTCTCAGTCATTCCTCCTCAAGCCACTCCAATGAATAAAGCTGGGTGTGGCATTGGGTCACCCTCTTTGTTCCAAAAAACCACCCTTGGCCCCCCAAGAATTATAAATAGGTTTCAGTGTCTTTATTTTTGCCATGGGTTGCATGGTTAGTGTTAGACTGGAATTACTTTGGTGAGATTCCAATAATGTAACTTTGGGATTACAAATGCTGACTTCTCAAAGGACCTAGGAGGGAATTCTACACTTCAGTACTTATTAGTCTGGGTAGATACTTTCACACACTGTCTTGAGGCCTTCTCTTTTAGAACAGAAAAGGTAAAAGAGGCAGTAAAAGTTTTGGTTTCAAAAATTATGCCCAAACTTAGATTTCCGAAGAGGTTACAGAGTGACAATGGGCTTTCTTTTCAAAGCGACAGTTCCATGAAATGTCTCTCAGGCACTGAAAATTCTCTATAATCTCCATTGTGCATGGAGGCCACAAGCATCAGGAAAAGTAAAATAAAATAAATGAGACCCTGAAAAGACTTCTTTGTAAAAGACCCACCTCCAGAGGCTGCACTTACTGCCTTTAGCTCTTATCAATGAGGAGATACACCTAGGCCTCCATCCATTGAAAACGCCTTATGGACATCCTTTTCTCACTGATGATTTTCTTTTTTGACAGAAAAACAGATACCTTATTAAAAGATGTCACCTCATTGGCTAAATTCCAACAAACTCCAACAGCTTATGGAAGCTCAGCCCAAATAAATGAGGAATCTGATATTCTGCCCTAGATATTTAGTACCGGCCAAGTCCCCTCCTCATCACTTCCTTCTCTAGTACCTACTTGGTAAGGACCGTGCACCATGGTCATGTCAACTGTTTCATCTGCCAAGATAACAAGACTTTTGGATACACCACACCAGCTTCACGCTCTGGGAATCAGAGACTGTAGCTAAAGGCAAACAACTATCTAAATATGTCTGTGAACCTATGGAAGACTTAAGATTCCAGTTCCAAACAAAACCAAAGTCTTCAAATAAATGATGTTACTATGAGCCCTTCTACCAATCACTTTGACACTTACAGGAGGATACAATTCCTTTCTAAGGTGGGCATGGAAATATGCAGAATCATTACAGCGAACCTTTTGCTGGATATGTGGTTTATTATCCTTGTGGAGTACATCATGACTTCCTTGATGGGTATCCCCACTTAAAGGAAATGATTAAAACAACCTACAAGACTATATTAAAGAAATACAAAAGAGCTTAATAATTCATAACTCAGCCTGCCATTACAAGGTAACTGAGTGGCTTATAAATTATACTCTTAATGATGCTGCCATAATTGATAATTTTCCCACCATTGCTGCCAAAGCCTCTCTGTAGACACTAGTGAGAACTCTATTAAATAAAAGCAAGAGTCCTACCCCAAGGGCCCCAAGCCATAAACATCAAGATGACTATTTTCAAGTAAGGGGTAAGTATATACGTATGGTTAACACCACTACAGTGCATCTGAGTAAAAAGGCCTCCTATGTTGGGAACAAAAAGAATATTCCCACTCTCACTGGCCTAACTCCACTAAACCCTTGGCATGGACCACCCTTCCCCCACCCCTGTTCCCCAATAGTGTATACATACAATAACTTCACAAGCTGAAGACGGGGTTGCAACAGACCCATTTAATTGTCATGGCAATACATGGGAAGCCCCCATTGATTTTGTGGGAACAGTCTATGGCCCTGACTATCCACTGGATAGATAAGAAGATGCACATTAGGATTTGCATAATTAAAAGCCAGAGTGTCAAAACTATCAACAAGCCTGAAGATATACCCCACTGACAACACTGATGGCTCCGAAGTGTCTGTTACTGATATGATCACTTGGCCTCTATCCCTTAACATACTGAGGGCTTAACTGACTATACTGAACAGGCCTAACTGGTCTTTCTCACCTACATGTTTCTTTGTTTCTTTTCCTTTGACTCCTACAGACTTAAAACCATAAACTTATGCAAGATGAAATGCATGGTGTCTATCAAAGGCCTTCAGATAGACACTCTAGAGAGTATCTCTGACTTCAAGTCAACTGCTATGATCCCTTTCAGCTGAACAAAGCCAGAGCAGTCACTGCCCATTACTCTGTCATGGCGGTTTGGGATACTTCTTCAGAGGGGGAAATGTAAGCAACTGAGTTAGACAGAAATGTTACAGGCAGTCAGACAGGGCTAAGCTCTCAAAAGAGCACAGCTATGCGACAGACAGACAACTCCAGCTGGGGCCATACTTCTAGATGAAAGATAAAACAAATACACCCACACAGATCCCTAAGGCTAATGATCAGAAATTTATATTCTAAATAAGTTTCTGCCAACTTGATAAAGATAGGAAGAGTCACTAACTCAGCCTCTTACAGGAAAAGTCTCTGTTCTGTATTCATCTCTGTTGCTAGATCACTAACTTCCCCATTTGATCATGATTTAATTATTTCACCTGAGCAGTTATACTTGTGGTCCAGTGGCCTGACCACAATTTTGTTTCACCTTGTTCTCACCTTTGTGAGCTCCCATACTTCCTAACTTGGGCCCACCTCACCACATGGTTTTGCTCTATAAAATCCTTAGGAACGACAGGTCTTTGGCAACCCACTTTGGTCCCTTTCTGTCCCTGTCTCAGACAGAAGCTTTCTTTCTTCAGTAAATATATTCTGCTCTTAACCTCTATTGTTCCTAAAAGTCATTCTTTAATTTTAGAGGACGTGAGCTTGTCCTAGATATCTAATTAGATTGAGAGTTTCTTTACTTGATATCACCAAAACAGTCTAGGTCTCCCCTAGTTTGTCTGTCTGTCTGTCTGTCTGTCTGTCTGTCTGTCCTTCCCTCCCTTCTCATATAGAAAGCTTATCCTGGTCCTCATCCTAGTCCAAGAAGTTCACATTTGTAATCCTACAGATAAGGTATTGGAATCCCAACAAGTTAACTCCAATTTATCACACCCAGTGCAAACCATGGTGAGAATAAAGGCAATGCGGCATATTTGTACTTACAGGGAGCCGGGGGTCCTGAGATCAGCTAGGATGATGGTTGTTCACCACAAAGGCCATGGCCCAAGGTTTTATTCAGCCATGAATAAAAGAGTGGCTTGACTCAACTGATGAGTGACTGTGAAATTGGTGGGACGTATGTGAGCTCTCTGAGCTGTGCTAGGTTTGAGGCCCCAAATCACCTCTACAAAATGCAGAGAAGGATGTATAGAAAGAGTAACGTGCATAGCACAATTCAGACAGTTTTTCATTTGAGGGTCAGTTCTTCTGTATAATCTTTCAAGTCCCAGGAAGGCACGGTCTTTATCTTGAAACTCTATCTCAGCCACAGCATGAAGCATTGTGTCCTCATACCAGCTCCCGTACAAAAGCTGTGGGTGGAAGTTCTGGAGAAACATGCCGGTTGTCTTGCAAGACAAACATCAGTACCTTGGTTAGACCAATATGCATTGTTTAAAGCCCGCTGAAGGAAAAAGAAAAAATCTTAGACAGTTCTGTATATAACAATACATGTAAATAGAGTTAGGCTTCAGTAAAACGAAGACCACCACTCATTCTTCCAGCAGCATCATCCAAGTGGTCCTCATCACTCTCTCCTGTTTCCCGACCATCATCTCCCATTCACCCTTCGGTCTGTCTCTCTCCATCTTTTACCTAGAGATTACGCCTCCCTTTTTAAATACCTGATCTCATCAAATCATTGAGCTACATAGGGCAGGAATGAACTTGCAGTCCTTCTGCCCCAGCATTCCTGGATACTAGAACTGTAGTGATACCTGGATTTCAATCACCGTTCTAGGTCTCCCCTGATCTGGATCTAGTTGTCTATCTGTCTGACTGTTTCTCCCTTTTTCCCTGCCTTCTTGTCTGCCCTGGTCTTTGATTTATGCTTGTCATTCACCATTTTTCTGTCTTTCTCAATCCATGACCTGGATATTACAGCACATTTTTGTTTCTTGTTATTTATTTATTTATTTTTTTTAAAAAGATACAGACTTACTAAGTCATTAAGTTGCACAGGGAAGGATCGAATTTGCAATCCTCTTGCCTCATCCTCCCACAATGCTGCAATTATACTAGTACTCTGACTTCAGTCATCACATGACCACAACCCTGTGCCTTCCTTCTGTCCATTCCTGGTATTTGATTTCCCCACATACGCAACACAGAGGCTCTGCTGAGGACCCTTGTTCCACCAGCACCTGCTTCAGAGAACTCAACTGACTGGACACAGGCAGGCAGGCAACTAGAGAGATTTGTTGTTTCTTTAATTGTTTTGGGGTTTTGAGAGAAAGAGACTCGCTATGTCGTCCATGCTGGCCTTAAGTTCACTATGTAACCTAGGCTGGCCTCAAATTCACAGCAGTGCTCTTGCCTCAGCCTGCTGAGGATGCTGGGATTTCATGAGAAGGGCTCTGGCTGTGGTTGCTGCTCACTGGCAGAAGACAGCATCCTTCACATTTGTGAGGCTGTGACTCACCAGCCCTGAAAAGTGAAAGAAAAAATAGAGATAAAACCCTTTACTCAAAATATTCCTGTGGTGGCCATCTGTAGCTCCCTCATGAAAAAGAGTGGGTGGAGCGCTGAAGGGCTTTGGGGGACAGCACAGAGCAGTCCAGCAGGTTCCAGGGAAGGCTGAAGAGAGGACAGAGCACAGGTTCTGACCTCAGGGCCTCCTTCTTGGAGAAAATCCTCTGCAGATTAAAGGCTCCTTTTGCAGGGTGTTTATTTATCCTCAAGGGAGCTCTCCCAGGAGGCTGGCATGGGAATGTCACCCAAGAAGAGGCCCAGCCAGCTGGGGCTCCCTCCTCCTCCTCAGCCCTGCAGCAGCTTTGGTGGCTACAGGTGACTGTGCTTCCCTGAGTGGCAGCCTCTACCTCCTTCCAGTGCTGCTGCATTTAGTGCTAGGTGGGAAGGACATGGTAAGTATCCACACCTGCTCGGTCAGATCCACACCCAGATATGATGGGCTCTTTTGGGAGAAGTTTAAACCCTTTAGATATAGGGAGCTCTGGACTTTCCACTGTGGACCAGAGCCAATGAGGTGACCCTCAGGGCAGCAGGTACTTGGTGGCCTGCCTGGGATGTGCTTCATTGTTTTACCAATATTATAAGCATGTCAGTGTTGGCCCAAAGACCCTACAGTGCCATAGCTCTCCTATTTCTTTAAGGATTCAGTGGCTTTAGGTGACATGATAGCAGTACCAGGCAGACCTACCATGCCTTTCACCTCTTGGAGTCTCTGTTCTGCCAACTCTAAAGGAAAAATCATACCTGCCATGCCCATGCAGAGGACATTGGCAAGGAATGACTACTGAGTTCTGTGGGAGACAAAATAGAGTTGTGGGTAAGTGGGAACTTGGTGTGGTTATACAAACCATTAGGTAAGGGCAGCATTCTGCCAGCCTGAGGCAGGAGGACTGCAATTTTGAGCTTAGACTGAGTAACGTATAACTTACTGAGACCTTGTCCACATCAAATGAAAAGGGGCTGTGAATTTAGGTCAGTAGGAGCTCTGAGTTCAATTCCCATTACTATAACAGCTTAGTTATTTAGCCCATGAGTAGACAAAATCAGTTAGGGTCCAGCTGGATGAATAAAAGTAAGTAGCACCCATTAAGTTAAGGGTTAATTCAAGCAGATAGTCAAGATTAAAAATATATTTAAAAACAGAAGAGAAAAAGATGAAACATTAAGGTAAGGATGGAGAGTTAAGGACCTTTCCCTACAGGAGAAAGGTTGTTATTCAGAATGTCAGTCCACAGTATAACTGACCAGAGGGAGCTGGGGTTCTCACATATGCATGCCCTTGCTTTTAAAACCCTGTGCTTACTGGAGAGGATCCTTTGGTTACACCAGGGTATGACTTGCTCTCTGCTGCCCCCTTTGGAGAGGCAAAGGTATGGGAGGGTGGTCCTCATCTGCATCAACATGATATGATCTGCTTGGCATTGCTTCTGGTTGGCTTAATTACAAGGGCAGTTTTTCACTGTCAGAACAGTCCCACTATGGGTAATAAATTCTATGATCCTCGGTTGAAGGCTCTCTGATGTTACAGCCTGGTTATCTTTCTTCAAAATGAGTTTAAGAAATTCAAAGAATACATAGTTTACATTACAAAGAAATTGCATTGGAGAAATGTGGGCTTGGCGAATAACACAAACACGTGGCCTTCATTAGCTGCTTACGCTGAGGAGGGCAATTTAACTCTTATCTAAGCATGTAATTCTTTCTTAACTTTAAGGAAATTGTGGTGCACCTTGTAATACCAGCACTTAAGAGGGTGAGGCAAGAGGACTGCTAATTCAAGCCCAGTCTGGGCACAGGTACAAGATCTCATCTCAAAATAAAAAAGTAGAAATGTGTTTAGACCTCGAGTTCAATCTTTGTACACACACGCAAAAATCACAAACAACAACAACAACAACAAAATATCCAGAGATAGATACTCCACTTTATAAATAAAGACGCTGTGCCATAGAGATTTTCAGCTGGCAAGTGGGGAAGCCAGGGTTTGTGTTGTTCTGCACTACAGCACAATACTATGTCTCCCATCATAGGCTTGTAACAATTGAGAACCCTGTATTAGTAAAAATCACGGGCAGTATTCATAGAGTTGCCCCTGGAGCAAAAGCCCCTGGCAGGTTTGGTGGTGTACACCACACCATGCCACACCACAGCACAGCTCAGGTGGCATGTGCCACGCTCAGGTCATGAACCAGCGCCAGTGATGAATTAGAGAGGTGGAATGTAACACAGGGAGAATGGTTTATTTGGAAAACAGCAGAAAATAAAAAAGACAGATCGCTACCCTAGGTAGCTAGGGGGCATGAGAAAGTATCCCTGCGGTGTTTATTTTTTCTTACCTCCTATTTATTAAGACTGCTGTTTCCACCCCATGGTGGGGACCTGGATCTTGCAGCACTCTGATTGGCTCTGTGGCTATCTTTGACTCTAGCCTGGGGGCCTCTGTCTACATCCATTTGGCCATTTGATTTCTTCTTGCTCTTTTGTGATGGATAAATGTGGGGAGAGAGAGCCTCAGAGAAGGGCAGCTTAGACTTAGGAGAAGGGGACGTGTGTGGATGCAGTGCAGGGGCACAGTGATGCTGCAGTGAGAACACATAGGTGCATGCGTCTTTTAGACACTTAACAAGTGTCCCTCAGCGACTGCTCTTTGCCTCCTTTTGATTTTACCAGGCGAGGGTGGAGACTGGTTACCCTGGTCTCTCTTACTCCTGGCTGCGTCCCTGTTTTGGCCGCCATCTCTCGCTGGTAAATTCTTTTGTTAATTGTTCTCATGTTAATGGTTCTCATGTTTTTCTCCTTCATTCTTGGTAGTTGCTAGAATCTTGACTGCAGAGACAGAAACTGCCTTCAGTAAGATTTTCTCCGAGTTTCTTCAGCAGAGCTTAAGGAGACCTTATTTTATCCCCTCCCCTACTCGTCTATGATCTGTTCATTTTCTTTGCATGGCAGCTAGAGCCTTCACCCCAATCCATGTGCCCTGCTCTCTTTTTTCCTCTTTTGGACACAAGACCTTTTTCTGTTTTTCACACTGAGAATCACCCTCAGTGCCCTACGTTCAGCAGGAAGATGCTGTACTGCCGAGCTACACCCATCGCCCTGGATGCAAAGTCTTATTAACCTATCCGTGCTGGGTTCAGACTTATAATCATGTTCCTTCAGCCTCGCAGAGGGCTGGGATTACAGGCAAGTGTCCCAGGCCTAGCCTCACAGCTAATCTTGTTTTAACATTAGCGAAGTGTGGGGAAAAGGTACAGTAATAGTATGAGGACCCCTGCTTCAGTTTCATCTTTTCACTCAACAAATATCCTCTCTGTGTCTGCCATGTACCTGACACTGTAACTGTTAATAAAATTCACAAAATATCCATCTTCCATTGTGTGTGTGTATGTGTGTGTGTGTTTTGGAAACTGATAGTCAAGAATCAGAGCATACAGCATCCCAGGTGAGGAATAGTGATAAAAATAAAGTCAGGAGGAGCCATGGGAAACACTGAGGTGGAGGGGGGTTGACTACATGTGGAGTGGAAAGGGAAGGCACCCCAGAGGTGAGAAAGGAGGGCAGGGTGGAGCCATGTGGAGAGTTAGGAGAGAGCACAGCAAGCAGAAGGAGCAGTCGGTGCAGAGGACTGTGGGATTGTGCTGGGCTGTGTTCCAGGAAGAGCCAAAGGTGCAGGAGGCCCTGGACTTGGGTAAGTGAGAGCAGGAAAGGGGTTGAAGACTGGAGGTGACATAGCTAGGAGGAGGTGGGACAGAGACTTGAGCAGACCCAGCAGAATCTTACAGCTCATTCATTTGTGTGTGTATGTGTGTGTGTGTGTGTGTGTGTGTGTGTGTGTGTATGTGTGTGTGTGTAGCTGAAATAGCCATTGCGCAAACCAAGCTCATGGTCTCCCAGTCTCCAAAAATGAAGTTGTGAAGAAAGGTGAGGAAATCAGGGGAATATTGATTAGAAATAATACTAAGAGGAGCTCCTGTGGCCAGGTAGGGATGCCAAATGGAGTTATAAAACAATGCAAATGCAAGTCATTGTATACATAAGAAGAGGGCAGGAGCTTGTATTGAACAGGTGACCTGATAGGTTTGAGGTCTAAAGATCCGTGATACACCGAAGCACATCCCAGGCAGGCCAGCAAGTACTTGGTCTCTCAAGGGCCTCCCTATCTGGCTCTCATCCACAAAGGAACCTCCAGGGCTCCCAAGAGTCCAACATCTAAAATGTTTATATCACCTGAAAATGGCCCTTTGTATCTGGGTGTGGATCTGACTGAGCAGGTGTAGATACTTATAGTCTATTCCTACCTAGCTCTGAATGCGGCAGCCCTGGAAGGAGGTACAGGCTGCAGCTTAGGGAAGCACAGTCACCTGTAGCCACCAAAGCTGCTGCAGGGCTGAGGAGGAGGAGGGAGCCCCAGCTGGCTGGGCCTCTTCTTGGGTGACATTCCCATGCCAGGCCTCCTGGGAGAGCTCCCTTGAGGATAAATAAACACCCTACAAAAGGAGCCTTTAATCTGCAGAGGATTTTCTCCAAGAAGGAGGCCCTGAGATCAGAACCTGTGCTCTGTCCTCTCTTCAGCCTTCCCTGGAACCTGCTGGACTGCTCTGTGCTGTCCCCCAAAGCACTTCAGTGCTCCACCCACTCTTTTTCATGAGGGAGCTACAGATGGCCACCACAGGAATATTTTGAGTAAAGAAGGGGTTTCATCTACATTTTTTTCTTTCACTTTTCAGGGCTGGTGAGCCAGAGCCTCACAAATGTGAGGGACACTGTCTAGCACTGAACAGCAACCAAGCCAGAGCCCTTCTCATGAAATCCTAGCATCCTCAGAGGCTGAGGCAAGAGGACTGCTATGAGTTTGAGGCCAGCCTAGGTTACATAGTCAATTTAAGGCCAGCACGGACTACATAGTGAGCCTCTCTCTCTCAAAAACCCCGAAACACTTAAACAAAGAAAAACAACAAAGAAAGAATGAATCTCTCTAGTTGCCTACCTGCCTGTGTCCAGTCAGTTGAGTCCTCTGAAGCAGGTGCTGGTGGAAGAGGGGTCCTCAATAGAGCCTCTGTGTTGTGTATGTGGGGAAATCAAATCCCAGGAATGGACAGAAGGAAGACACAGGGTTGTGGTCATGTGATGATGATGATTGAAGTCAGGGCACCACTAAAACTGCAGCATTGTGGGAGGCTGCGGTAGGAGGATTGCAAGTTCAAACCTGCCCTATGCGACTTAATGACTTAGCACAACTATCTTAAAGAAAATGAGCTGAAATATCCAGTTCAGAGATAGACACAGAGAAAGGGTGAATGGCAGACAGAAATCAGAGCCCAGAACAGAGAAGAAGGGAGGGAGGGAGAGACAGTCAGACAGATATACAATTAGCTCTAGATCAGGGGAGACCTGGAGATTGGTTTGGCGATGGACAGGAAAAAATTTCCCAACATGCCAGCTGTCTGGGACAAGTTCACAAAGTTTAAAATCAAAGAATACATTTCAGGGACAATGGAGGTTAAGAGCACAATGTATTTATTGAAATCTGTCTGAGAGAGAGAAAAAAAAAACGGGAGAGAGAGAGAGAGAGAGAGAGAGAGAGAGGATTTCAGCCCCTAGTGAGAGCCTTTTTCTCTTATATTCTATGTAGCTCTGCTCACTGCTTTTGAGATGCCACTGACTTCATGGTCCATCCCCTTGTGACAATTCAGGAAGACAGCAATTGGCCAGCAAAGTTGTTCTGAGGTTGTTCTGTGGATACGGACTGATGTGAGGTTCTCCTTCCTGCACTTTTCACCACAGCTATTGAAATCAGGGCAAAGCTCACGGGAGAGGACAGCGAGAGCCAGGATGTGTCCGCCCAAAGCTCTCCAGGCAGGGAGCAGCAAGTGAGGCCCACTGGGAGGCAAAGCATGAAATATATGAGGATGCTGAGGTAACCACTTGTGCTAGCATTTGCTCAGAAGAGAATATATGAGGTATTATTGAAAAATAAAATACACTTGCATGTTCTATAATCAAAGGATCTGTCTGCTACATGTCTTGTCAGCAGAAATCATAAATGTTCCCTGTAAAATACACAGGTAGTTATTCACAACAATGCAATTCTCTGATAGTCATTAGAAAACAAATTAAAGACCTATCAAGGAGATGAAATAAGTATTCTTTTTTTTTTTTTTTTTTTGAGACAGGGTCTCACTATGCAGTTCAGGCTGGCCTTGAGCTCACTTTTGTAGCCCAGGCTGGTCTTGCACTTACACCGATCCTCCTGCCTCAGCCTCCCAAGTGATGGGATTACAGGCGTGTGCCACCACACCTGGCTGAAATAAGTATTCTTTTCTAAAAACAGACCATGATACAAGAGGAATGGAGTACAACTGACTCAGGCACAGGAAACATATGTGGTAGGTCTAGAAGTCCGACAGTAGTGGTGGTGTCTCTCAGTCTTCGTGAAAGCATCACTGAATGGAGAAGAAAGAAAAAGTCCTGGGATGCCAGAATACTATGTATCTTAACCTGCATAATTGCCAAGTGTATATATTTGTTGCAATTCCCTGGGCTGTTTGTAGATTTGTGCATTTTGCTTTACATAAATTATTCGTCAACCAAATTATAATTTAAAAAAACAAAACAGAATTCGGGACCAGCCTTACAGAAAGAATTCTGTCTACAAAGTATTTGTTGAAGTCCAAGACAGGTACAAAGTTGCAGCAAAATGC
>PVJA010036635.1:0-20950 GCA_004027025.1 Myocastor coypus
GTGGGGCTTTGAGGGGAGGGGAGGTGGGGGAAAGGGACTTGCTAAGTTGCCCAAGCTGGACTCAAACTTGTGATCCCCCTGCCTTCAATGTATGTGAGTGAGCTTCTTCTTCCTCCCTTCTCTTCCTCTCCTGCTCCTTGTAGTTTCCTGACTGCCCCTTTACTCTGCCTCACTTACAGTGTTGTCCCCTTTTGGCCTGCTGTCTTTCTAAGGCTATACCTGCTGAAGCGTAAATTTTTATAATCTCCTTTTAAAAGCCTCTGGACTGCCATGCTATGTGTCTTGGCATTGGTGGGAACTGACCTGCCACCTCTTGCCAGGAGGGCTGTGGAACCCTGACTGGCACATCATGGCACAGCGGCACTCATTGGAGCATGACTGCCTATCAGGGCCCCTGTGCCCTCCTGGTGCCAGCCCCAGCTGTCCTGCTCACCACTCTGAGATCTTCTCTAGTACCTTAGCCTAGCAGTGATTCTTTCTTAGAAATCCATTCCCTCCGCAAGAGCCATGTGTTTGGCTCAGGCCCCATCTGACAGCTGTGGCTCCTGGCCCAGCCCTACAGATGAGCAGTGTTCCTTTCACAGCATCTGGTGTGTTCTTGCCAGAAAAGCCTACTTCCTTCATGCTCCTTTTCTCATGGTATCACTTTTTTTTTTTTTTTTTTTTTCTGCCTTGTGCATCATGCCAATTCCTTGCATACTTGATGAAAGGATTTAGGGGCAAAGAACTTGAATCAATGGGGTCTTTTTAGTTTTGAACATCAGTAAACAACACAGATCAGTTCAATGAGTTCAGTCCCCTCAATCATGCTTGCTTCGGCCTCTGCTCAGCATTAAACCCCACTGAAAATCCCTCTTGTTACCGCTGGCTAATGAAGAATGTTGTTCTTTTTTCTCAGTTTGAACACACTCCAAAGTGTTGGCCTGAAAGAACAATTTAACATTGGAGAACCTCAAATGCAAAAATCTTTAACTTCACCTTTTAAATAGTTCATTGACATTGTTCTGTTTTCGTTTTCCTCATTTTGTTCTACCCACTGGCAGTATTTTGGCTTAGTTGACAGTGCCCAACGCAGTCTTTTATTTTCAAGACTTAGACACAGTGAAGTCGTTCCCAATTAAGTAAAAGGTTCAGGTCATAAGAATGGCTCCCTCTGACCCCTTTTTACCATTTTCAATACGCCAGTCACAGAAGAACAGCCCATGCTATGGCACCAGTGAAAAACAGGGACCTCCAGTCAGTGATATATTAATTTCCTGAGAAATAAAAGCACTGGGAAAATATTCTTTAAAAAAGATACAAGAGCTGGGTGCTGCACATGCCTGTAATCCCAGCACTTGGGAGGCTGAGGAAGGAGGATTGGTGTGAGCTTGAGACCAGCCTGAGCTACAAAAGTGAGCTCAAGGCCATGGGGCCCAGCGGGATGGTTCAGTGGTCTAAAGCGCCTGCTTGGGAAAGCTTGGGTGGCTTCAGGGACTGCGGTTCGATCCCCAGCACCACATGCTGTGCCAGCCCTGCCCTTGGGGCAGGCTGAGCCGGCCATAAAAATGAGTGAATAAACAAACAAAGGTTCTGAAACAATAAAGGAATCAACTCTGGGACAACTTGAACATGAATTCAACAGCAATAATTAAAAAAAAAAAAAAAGGCCAGCCTGAACTGCCTAGTGAGATCCTGTCTCAAAAAAAACAAAAAAAAAAAAAAAAGATACAAGAGCTGAGTATATAATGTAGTGGTAGGGCCAGCCAAATAGCTCAGCAGATTAAAGCGCCTGCATAGGCAGAGCTCAGCAGCCAAGCTCAATCACCAGAATGCCAGGCCATCCTGCCCCCATGGTACACTGAGATGGTGAGTGAGACTGAGGATGGTAGTACACACCTGTAATCGTACCTCTTGAAAGCCTGAACATAGGCAGATCCATATAAGTCCAATCAATATAGTGAGACCTTATAGACCCTGTACCCCATAAACCCTGTACAAACAAATACAAAAACAAAACAAACAAAAACAAGTTAGTGGTAGCGCTCTTGCCTAGCATGCATGAAGCCCTGGGTTCCAACCATAACAGTGATGGGGGGGTAATCTATATATTAGCCTTTGTAAATACTCTGTAATATATTTAACAGAGAAGAATAGACTTTTTTCCCACTGAGAATAATAAGAGCATACATTAAGTGTGAAGCGGACGTGGCTTCTGACACTGCAAATGCCTAATGAAACTCAGCAAGGGAAGAAGGTTCAGTGACAGAGTCTGGAAGCAGACAGCTGGTGTCCAGTCCCAGTTGCACTGCTAATGAGCTGTGTGATCTTTGGTAAGTTATCCTCTATGCCCTTGCCTCCTCGACTGTAAGATCAGAGTTCTTGCTCCAGAGCGTTGTTCTGAGCATGTGTAATGCTTATATTGCTATCCAGCATGGGAAAGCAGTCAGTGTTGTCATACAACAGAGCAGGGCTAAAGATGCTGCTCAGTCCTGGGGCTAGCATGGAGGAGGCCTCGGATTCATCCTAGCACTGGAAGAAGAAAAAATAATAATAATAATATATATATATATACTAAAATGTTCCTATGGCCTATACTTTCTAGACTTGTGTAAGTCCACTGTGATACTCCTGTAATGATGAGATCACCTAATGACACATATTTCAAAACATATCATTATTGGCCAGTATATGTCTATCCCTCTTTCAGCAGAAGAAAATTGCCTCCCACAGCAGACTACTAATGTGTTTGAAATTTTCACATTGTTATTTCTTATTAGAAGTAATAAAAAAAATTTAAAGATATATCACGTTCAGATACAAATTCTATGTTATTACTATATATGTCTGAAATATACTGGGCCCGGCAGGATGGTTCAGTGGTCTAAAGCGCCTGCTTAAGAAAGCTTAGGCGGCTGCAGGGACCATGGTTCGATCTCCAGCGCCAGATGCTGCGCCAGCCCTGCCCTGAGGGCAGGCTGAGCTGGCCATAAAAAAATAAATAAATAAACAAACAAAAGTTGTGAAACAAGGAAAAAAATAAAATAAATTCTTTAAAAAAATAAAATAAAATATACTAATAACGTTTTAAAACAAAGGAAAAAGAAAAAAAGAGAATAGATGTCTCTACCAAAACCCCAGCATCACCAGGGAATGAGAAAAACAACAGCTCTGAGACAGAAGTAAAAATCATCTGTTCCAACCCTACTAGAGAGGCTCATTATTGTCCTTGGAAAAGCAGCCTAGAAATTTGAACTATTTTTTTAATATGCAGAACTAAATAGTAGTTGAATTTTAATCTTTCCTAATAAAAATAATGCATTGCCAAAGAAAATAACTTTTCCAAGTAGTTTTAAATGTTTTTCAAGGACCAGCCAGATAACTCAGCAGACTGAAGTGCCTGCGATCCCCAGCATTCTATGCTGGTCCTGCCCCCAGAGCACCCTGAGACAGTGATTGAGACTGAGCCTGGTGGCACATGCCTGTAATCCCAGTGCTTGGGAGGCTAAAAACAAGAGAATCACTACAAGTCTGATCTATGTAGTAAGACCCTGTAGACCCTGTACTAAATATGTATGAAAAATTTAAAACTAATAAAAATAAATGTCTTTCAAACTGTAGAAGCACAATATTTAGCTGAGTAGCTTTCATAAGTTCTGCTTGACTCTTTCTAATGAAACATAAGTCTCCACAGTGAGGACCTTTCAACTGCTAGCCATAGTTACATGGTGTAGGGTCAAAAGTTGAGTAGTAGCCCACTGGCCTTGTGCAATCAAAGCTCTTTGGTTTGTCAGAGCCCCCAAAGTGATCTCCCTAAGTGGTTACACAAGCAATCAGGCACAAGCATGGTGATGGGTTAGAGCTGCAGTACAAAGGAAAGCTGGGACATGAGCTCACAGGTTCTAAGGAGCCTTGCAGCCAGAGCTCAGCGTGTGACCTGGCCCTCATGACTCAGAGCCCTGAGCATGCCCCAACAGACAGCTCCTTTGATTCTCCACATTCTCATGTTGCATGCCCTGTTTATAAATCTCTGCATCCTTAACTCTACAGATGGGTAAAGCAAGGTAACTTTTAAAATTAGCAACCTTGAAATGTCTACTTTTTAAAGAGGGTTTTTATATTTGGTTGTTTTGGGTTTTTTGAGACATGGTCTTCCTGTGTAATCCAGGCTGTCCTCAAACTCACTGTGTAGCCCAGGCTAGCCTTGAGCTGATGGCAATCATCTTGCCTCAGCCTGCCAAGTTCTGTAATTACAGGCATACAGCACCATATAGAGCCAGAAGAGTTTTGATATAATGATATTTATATATTGTTTAACCAGGACATGGTGGTGCATGCCTATAAACCCAGCACTGAGGAGGCTGAGGCAGGAGGACAGTTATGTGTTTGAGACCAGCCTATAAAGTGAGCTTAAGGCCAACCTGAACTGCATAGTGAGACCCTATCTCAAAAAGAAAACAAATTTAGTTGCTCAGGAGCTGGCAGAGCACTTGCCCAGCATGCATGAAACCTTGGGTTTGACCTCCACCACCACAGGAAAATGAAATTGAGTTGCTCTACTTGTTCCTTACTAGTGTTTCTCAGTTTTTTCTCCCCATGTGTGAATTTAATGGGCTCCATCCCCACGCTCTTGTCCTGTCATCCTCTATTATAATCACCTCACCTGCCTGTGAGACCCAGGTGTGAACACAAATGAATCAACCTAGAGTCCTCCCCCAGAGCAGTTCAGAACAAGTAGGGACCATCATGAGAAATGACAGATTTATATGGGGCAAATAAAACAGGTTTTCACAAAGACAGTTGCCTTGACCAGTCAAGTACGTAGCTCTGACTTTGTAGCTGTTTCCCAATGGAAGAAGATGGTGAAAAGTTACTATAAACAAAAATGAAGCATACTTCAGTTGTTAAACTTTAATCTTCGACTTTTGCTACAAACTCGAGTACAACCCTACTTCTCCCAGAAATTCAAATATACCTATAGGGTGCTTTCTTCTTCATTCAAACACTGTACTTGTTGTGACCTCTACTATCTGCTTCCCTAACACACACACACACACACACACACACACACACACACACACACACACACGCACAACCATGTGCGCAGTCTTAGTGGAATTTCCATCTGTGGAGGGTGAGTATAAAGACAGGCAGGCAGTGGAGTTTGTGTCAGCTTCCAGCCACCAGCTCCCTCCCACCCTGATCTGTAGGTCCCTGGGAAGATTGAGGTGAGGGCCTGGATACTGCCCAAAATCCAGCTCATCCTAGAACACTTCCTATTGCAGTTGGCACTACTGGGCACCACCTTATTCTTTTTTTTTTTTTTTTGGTCTTTTTGAGACAGGATCTCGCTATGTAGTTCAGGCTGGTCTTGAGCTCACTTTTGTAGCCCAGGCTGGTCTCAAACTCACATCAATCCTCCTGCCTCAGCCTCCTGAGTGATAGGATTACAGGCGTGCACCACCACACCCAGCCTCCCACCACCTTATTCTTTACTTAAAGTTGTTGGGCAAAATTTTCATTGTTTGTCAGTCATTCTACAAAAAGGATAAATGAAAATAGACTAACTGTGAAGATCCATCAGCTTTACATTCATAGAATTATTAAAGCCAAAGTGCATACATGTGTGAGAAAGTTATTGCCTAGACCTAATAAGAAAGCACTGAAGGTGGAGGCAAGGTGGAACCCTCTGGAATGCAGTCTCTTATAAATGTTGATCTGGGCCCGGCAGGATGGCTCAGTGGTCTAAAGCGCCTGCTTAGGAAAGCTTAGGCGGCTGCAGGGACCACAGTTTGATCCCTGGCACCACATGCTGTGCCAGCCCTGCCCTCAGGGCAGGCTGAACTAGCCATAAAAATAAATAAACAAAAGTTCTGAAACAAGAAAAAAAATAAATAAAATAAAATAAATGTTGATCTGTTACAACAAAGGGCATGTTCTTATACATTCAGCCTGAGTTAGGTATCATATTTATTTAAATATTTTCTATGAAATCACATTTTAAACTTTTTTTTAGGATTTTCATATATGCATTAAAATCGGAATACATGTGCTACTTTTTATGTTCATGAAACTTCATCATACAAACAAGAATTGAAATGTCCCTCTCACTGATATAAGCCTCTAAGCTGAAGTCAAGAAGGATATCCTAGACCCAGAGTTTATTCTATGTCTCTCCTGTGCTAACAGTTTGAAGGCCTGTCTTTTTTTTTCCATTTATGTATTTGGTACAGGATCTCACTATGCAGCTTGGACTCTGTAGTGATCCTCCTGTTTTCAGCCTCCCCAGCGCTAGGATTACAGGTGTGCACCACCACAACCAGACTTGGTCGCTGGCTCAGGCACTTAGTCTGCTGAGCTATCTTACCAGCCCTAAGCCCTATCATTTTTAATCTAATGAATAAAAACATGCAAAATTTATTGAAAGATGTGATATACTTTATAGGAAGCAGGAGCACTTCTGTGGTACTCCTGCCCAAAAGATACCTAAATCTAAACATCACATAACTCAAAAATGAGGAGCAGTCTATAAAAAGTTGGCTTTTAAAATATCAGTGTCATGAAAGATAAAGTAGGCTGATGGACTAGTCCATATTAAAGGAGAGAGACAAGGGGCTGGGGAGATAGCTCTGAGGCACAAGTGCCTGCTGGGCAAGTGCAAGGTCGTGAGTTCGAACCCTGGTCCCACCAAAAAAAAAAATAAAGGAGAGAGATGAACATAACATCTCAAGATCTCTTGAGGTGGTGGGGCTTCTGTACAAGAAGTTACTGAGATAATTGGCAAAATTGGATACTCGTCATGGTAATGATGTTATATTTTCTGATTCTGACCATCACACTAACTAATGTTAGTAAAGTGCTCTTTATCATAGCTGAAAAATGTTAAAGTAGCCTGGCATAGTGGCACACACCTGTAGTCCTAACACCCTGAGGGTCAAGGCAAGAGGATGGAGAATTTGATCCCAGCCTGGACAATTTAGCAGGATCCTGTCTCAAAAAAAAAAAAAAAAAGACTAGGATGGCATGGTGGTGCATGCCTGTAATCCCAGTATTTGAGAAGCTAAGGCAGAAGGATCACTGCCGGCTCAAGGCCAGCCTAAGCTGAAGAGTGAAACCCTGGCTGAAAAAGGGAGGAAAAAGGCTAGGAATGTATCACAGTGCAAATGCCCTCCGTTTAATCCCCAGTGCTAAAAAAAGGAAAAGGAAAAAAATGAGAGAAAGAAAGACAGAATAAAAGTAAAAGAACATGATTCTATAATTTATAATTCACTTTTAAAAAGCATAGAATAGAGCCAGGGAGACAGCTCAGCAAGCATAAAGTCCTGAGTTCAATCCCCAGTACCAAAAAAATCAAGTATTGAATAACAGCCTAGGTTCCTACATATATATTTGTGCATGTGTGTATAAATTAAATAGGTATCATGAGACTATGTCAAAATAAAATATTAAAATTGGGGAATCTGGGTAAAGAGCCCATGAGAGTTCTTGTGTTATTCTTTAACTTCCCTGTATTTTTAAAATTATTTTAAAACAAAATTGAAAACTATCGTAGGTACATATTCTGCTGAAATCCATTGCCTGAGGGATTTTACTCTGGGCCAACCCTGAGATATTATCTTGAGCAAGGTGCTGATGACTAAGATGAGATCAAAAGTTTCACCACCAAGTTTTGCAAGATTTGTTTCTACTTTGAAAAGAACACTGGAGACGAATAGTCGAATAGTCAAGTGTGGGAAGCGGTCATTAACTCAATTACACGGAGTGAGAGCCCTGCCTCAGGTTTCCTCTTTTTATCTCTGCTCCTAGAAAATTAGTCAGGGGAAAAAATAGCACATGTGCACGAGAACCTCCTTCCTACTTTCCACACAGATCAGCCTGCACTCACCAGGGCCTCTCACACTCACGGACCTGGGTCCCCTCCGACCTCAACATTCCTGGGGCCCGGCTCCCACACTTTTCTGCTTACAGCATCCCAAGCCACAGACAGCAGCCGCTGGCACATGCAGCTATGAAGCAGCAGCACGGGCTCATGGACAGGTGCTGTGAAACACACACCACATTACAAAGGTCTTGTGTATTAAAAAAAAGAAGAAAGAAAAGAAATGCAAAATACGTCATTAATAATGTTAAGTTGATGACCTAATTGAACTGATACTTTTAATATGTTGAGTTAAACAATGCACATTATTCAAATCACTTTAACTGTTTCTTTTATTTTTTTAAAAAAAATGCATTTAGTACAGGGTCTGCATTGTCTCACTACACAGATCTACTCATAGTGATCCTCCCCTCCTGTTCTCAGCCTCCCAAGTTTCAATCACCCTGTCAGTGTGCCCTGGGCACAATCCCTGCTGCAGTGCTGTACCTAAGCAGGCGCTTTAGTCTGCTGAGCTATCTGTCTGACCCTTCTTTTTACTTCTTAAATGTGGCTCCCCAGAAGTTTAATTTACACACATGCCTTGCATTATGCCTGTGCTGGACAGCACTGCCAGGATGGAACAGGCTCTTCTTTCACCTCTGGCTGATGTCCACTGGGCTTCCTGCCTCCCTGGGGAACTTGCTGGCTGTTAGCTCCCAGCCTCTACATGTGCTTCCTCACCTGCTCGGTCTTTAGCATCACACCTGCCTCTCCTGACAAAGGGCATTATTGAATTAATCGTAAATGAGCATTCTTTGTTATATAGGTGAAATTTCCATTACAGCATTAACCAAAGTGAACGGTTCAGTGGCATCTTGTACATTCACAGTAATTTATGACCACCTCTATCAGTTCCCAAATATTTTGTCACTCCAAAATAAACCAACACTCCCCATTTCCTCCTCTGTGCTGCTCCTGGCAGTCCCCAAGTCACCTATCCCAACCATTATGAACAGGATGATATAACACAGGGCTATCGTTTTCCTTGAGACAGGGTCTCACTATGTAGCCCTGACTGGCCTCAAATTCCCAATGATCCCCTTGTGTCAGCCTACTAAGTGTTAAGATTACAGTTATGTGCCACTACACCCAGCTTCGAGTATGTGAGCTTTTTTTTTTTTTTTTTTTTTTGCTGGACCGGGATTCAAACTCACAACCTTGCACTTGCCCAGCAGGCACTTGTGCCTTGGAGCTATCTCCCCAGCCCCTTTAAAATTTTGTTTTGTTTTGTTTTGTTTTGTTTTGCAGAGCTAGGGTTTGAACTCTTGGCCTTGCACTTGCCAGGCAAGTGCTTATTCTACTGAGCTATCCCCCAGCCCCGAGTATGTGAGCTTTTGTGTCTGCTTTCTTTTGGAAATTTCCCCACAGGTGATAGGACATGGAGATCCATGGAGATTCTCCCTGTTGGTGTTTATGTGGAGAACTTCCACACTAAACGTTCAAATGATGTCTTGCACTGTTTCCTTTTAGGCACTAACTCTTTTTCTTCCAGTGCAGTCCTGTGACTGTAATTTCTGTTCATGCCTGCATGGATAGTGACTGTTGTAGGAGGGCAGGCCTCCACCAGTGCTTGCTGAGTTAAATTTTATCTGATGTGGAAAAAATTCCGTTGAGAAAAAGGTGGATTATTAGGTTAGAGAATAAGGTTCTAGGGTGTATTCAATTTCTGGTTTCCTGGTCCTGTTCCCACCGGCAACTTCCTTTGTGATTTCTGGCCTAGCTGCTCATCTTGGCCTTATCATGTATTCCAGTAAATGTTGCTATTGCAGGGCCCTGGCCCATTTCTGGGTAATTTGCAATTACCATCAAAGTGAAGGCCAACGTTAAACACTCCCCTGCCTCTTCTCTCCCCCTTCTTTCTCTCACCATTCCACTTTTGCCTTGTGTTTAACTGATCTCCAGTTACAGAAGGTAGAAAAGAAGAGAGCACATTCACCACTGCCTCCAGAGCTGCACAGCAGAGCATGTGTAGCTCAGTGTAGCACTCCAGGCTCCAGGTTCCAGCCTTAGAGCCACAGAGCAAACAAAACCCACACACCCCATGGTAGGGGAGTGGGAGACCACACACAACTACACAATAAGCACTTTTAATTTTATCTCACTGTCTTTTTTTTTTTTTTTCTTGTTTCAGAACTTTTGTTTGTTTGTTCATTTATTTTTATGGCCAGCTCAGCCTGCCCTGAGGGCAGGGCTGGCGCAGCATGTGGTGCCAGAGATTGAACCGATGTCCCTGCAGCCACCCAAGCTTTCCTAAGCAGGTGCTTACCCTCACTGTCTTTCTATATTAGTAATTCAGAGAAAGCACTCTAGACTATAATTTAAATAATGGCAATTGATAGGTTTTTCATGGTGTCACAGCAGAGAAACAGGCAGAAGGAAAAAGGGAAAGGGGCTTTCTTTTCTTGGCAGACCTGGAGAGAATTCAGGGAAGATAAGGAATTCTCTGAATTGGAACAAAGGGAGACTGAAGCTTTTATGGCCTTTTGCCAGGGTTGGGGTTTGAGGAGGATGTTTAGATTTACCTGAGGAGCTGATTGGGGCCTTCTCTGAGGTGGCAGGATAGGTGGAAGGAAATTGCACCCTGGGCTGAGTTGGAGAAGGAGGAGGTGGTCTTCGGGAAGATAAGCTGTTGTTTGAAGGGCTTCAACCATATTAGATGACCACCATAATGATTCAGCAATTCATACTAGGGCCAGAACCTATCAGTAATCCACATTGTTCTATATCTACTGCTTTGATTTCACATAAGGTTAGGAGCTCCATGAGAAAATATGTCAAAAAAAAAAAAAAGGGGGGGGTGGGACACGCTGCCTACATCTAGCATCTGATCCCTTCAGCCTGAAGCCATAGAAAAGGTGATGGACTAAAATGGATATACTAATTTTAGTGCCCATCTTCTCCTCTTTTCCTAAAAAATAAAGGGCAAATGTTTCGGTGGGAAAGTCATTTCAAAGCTTAACAAACCTTGGGAAAAGGGACTTTGATTACCCATGCATGCAGAGAATGCCCAGACAGGAGAAACAGAAGAGCTAGCTAGACATGAAACAGAAGTCTTTGAGTCATTTGCTAGGCTTAAATCTGAAAAACGTGACTCTGATTATAGCACGTTGAGGCCCTGGTCCAGCAAGGTAGTCACATGGGCTGTCCCTCTTTGAAGTGATCCCTTTATATTGGGTTTGTTCTTCCCTTTCCACTCTGTCAAATATCAGAGGGTTAGTTTCGGCAGGTCTGTCCCTTTTGGGAGGTGCTTTTCTTCATTATTCCTTGGATCCACCTTTCTTCACATGTAGAATTCCCTGCCAAGTCACCCACTGTATAACTGCTAGACAGGAAAATGACCTCTCAGAGGTGTGCACACATAAGCCCTGAACCTGTTGGTGTGTTATAGGGTAGGAGAGGAAGGTTTCGGATGAATGGAGGAGTCTGATCAACTCAAGGTAAGGATGGCATTAGATCATCCAGGTAGGCCCAGTGTATATAATCACAAGCATGCTCTAAATGAGGGAAACAGGAGAATCTGAGTCAGGGGGATGAGATATAGGAAAGAATCAATCATTGCTGGTGTTAGAGACAGAAGGAGAACACAAGCCAGGAAGTGTGGGAAGCTTCTAGAAGATGGAAAGCACAGGGCTGGCAAGATGGTTCAGCAGTCTAAAGCACCTGCTTAGGAAAGTTTAAGGTCCACAGTTCACTTTGCAGCACACTACGTGCTGCTCCAGCTCCACCCCCAGGGCAAGCTGAGCCGGCCATAATACCAAACAAACAAAAAAAAAGATGGAAAACACAAAAAAACAGATTCTTCTAAAGCCACAATGTTGACATTTTTTACTTTAGCCCAGAGAGACTCACTGCAGACTTTTGACGTCTAGAACAGTAAGATAAGAAATCTGTGTTTTTTAAGACTCTGAATTTCTGGCAATTTGTTACCACTGCAGTGCAGAACAAGTATAGTGGCTATCTATAAGAGGTAGGGAGGCCGGGCGTGGTGGCGCACGCCTGTAATCCTAGCACTCGGGAGGCTGAGGCAGGAGGATTGGTGCGAGTTCGAGACCAGCCTGGGCTACAAAAGTGAGCTCAGGACCAGCCTCAACTGCATAGCAAGACCCTGTCTCAAAAAGACAAAAAAAAAAAAAAAAAGAGGTAGGGAGGAGACCATAGCTAATTTTTATGACCTCACTTAAAAACGCTCAGTATGAGCAATTTCTAAAACTAAAAATATTCATTCTGCAGGCTGCCGTGATGCCTGAGTGCGGTCATGGCCTGCCAATCCACGTGTCCCTTTGAGTGGCTAATGACCTCATCCTGTCTCACATACCGCTCCTCAAGATAGCCAGGGAGATAACTCAGCAGCATAAGCACCTGCCTATCAAGTGCAAAGTCCTGATTTTGATCCCTAGTACTAGAAAAAAAAATGTTAGTCACTAGAGAAGGTGACATACATCAAGATGCTTAGAGGCAATTAGGAACATTTCTAAAAAACAACTACTACTTGTCTTCCTCAATGTCATTTTAGGGGGTTGGACCGGAGTTCAAACTCACAACCTTGCACTTGCTAGGCCGGCACTTGTGCCATGGAGTTATCTTCCCAGTCGCCTCAGTGTCATTTTTAATAGAGTGATCATCTGTGTAAATCCAATAATTGAGATATTTGACTTCTTTCAATGAATTATTTCAAACTTTTTTCAAGTTATGATTTTTTTCAAAACTAAATGAACTTGAAGTTTATTTTTAGTCTCGGATAACCTTGCCTCAAGGAATAACACAGAATAAAATATATGTTGTCAACTGCTGATTATCAGGAAACAGGTTTTCCAATTCATAGTTCTTTGGAATCAAGAACTAGTTTTATAAAGAAAAAAATTTCCAGGGGGCCGGCAGGATGGCTCAGTGGTCTAAAGCACCTGCTTAGGAAAGCTTGGGCAGCTGCAGGGACCGCAGTTTGATCCCCGCACCACATGCTGCGCCAGCCCTGCCCTCAAGGCAGGCTGAGCCGGCCATAAAACTAAATAAACAAACAAAAGTTCTGAAACAAGAAAAAAAATAAAAAAATTCTTGAAAAAAAAAAAAGAAAAAGAAAGAAAAAAGAAAAAATTTCCAGTTTCCTGCCCACTTTTATCCAACAGCGAAACTTGACTACTGCCCTAGTCATTCTACCTCTTTATTGGCCAGCAAAGTGAGTACATATAAAAGACAAATTTAATCATCACATCCCCCTAAATAATTAAACAAAAATAAGGTTTTATAACACAAGAGTTTTAATGCTTGCAACTTTTAGAGACAGGGGTGGGCTAATGCAGCCAAAACTACAAACCTAAACCTAGCTATTCCCTTTCTGGGTATCTTCCCATAAAAATTAAAAAGATACTACAGCAATATTTGTTCACCAGTGTTCATAGCAACCATGATGGATTAACAATTGGTGGTCATTTTAGAACACCCAGCTGAACTGAACCAGCATGGCACTGGGTGTAGGAGGCGCACCTGAGGATTGTCAGCTGTGTAAGAGGCAGAATTGGAGAGGTTTAGGAATTGTTAGGAAGCTGTTGGGAAACTTGGTTTTCCTGGAGAAACTTATGCTGGCTTTCCTGATGAACAGGATTGTTATCATCTGAGGAGCATGGGACCTTACTGTCACTGAAGCTATGGTACTTTTAAGGGGAGTTCTGACCCTTACTTTGAGTATTTCATCCCATTGTCATGGACTTTCTAGCTTCCATCACCAGCCTTTGGGCTTTTCCAGAGCAAATATATGAAACAGGCCTGCACGATACATTACTATGGGCTCTTAGCCTCCAGTTAGACTTGTAGGGGGCATTGTTATAGACTCTAGGACTTCAGCTGGATTCATGCAGGACATTACCAGGGGATCCAAGCCCTTAGCTGGACTCTTTGGTCTTTAGTGTGTAGACAGATTTCCTGTACTCTTTTTGTATATGACTCTTTGGGTGACTATTATAAAATAATTCTATGAATTATGTATCCTGCATTGTTCCCCTTGTACATCCCAAACTACAACAGCAGCACAATTTGTGATAGCAAAACCCAAATACCCATCAACTGAGGAATGAATAAAAAAATGTGGTCTTTTTATACAATGCAGTACTACTGAGCCATAAAGAAGTATACACTTGAGACTTTTGTAAATAAATGGATGCAACTTGAGACCATACTCATTAGTGATATAAATCAGACTAATGTGTAAATATTGTGTTGTCTCCCAGGTCTGAGAAGCTGAAAGAGTAAATAAGGTCTAAAATGTGTAATAGATACTGTGAAATGGAAAGAAATTACTAAAAAGGAAAAAAAAAAACTAGGATGAGGGAAAGGAAGGAAAGGAAAAGAAAAATGCAAATTAGCTATACTATTTGTTTCTCTTATTTAATGAAAAAGAAAGTCTTATGCTAATGTTGATTGGAGAATATTTATGTTCACATCTTGTACTCTGAGTAACTACTTTAAGATATTACATGCAATGTATTAACTATTGTTATTCTCCTATTATCTTGTGATAACATTTTATTTTACCTTTCTTCCATAAAAAACTATATATAGTAGCAAATAATGTGCTCTTATCCTCTATTATCCTCTATTTTCTCTTCATATTTGCTTCAGTGACTGATAAAGAAGCTCCAAACAGCTCTTTTTAACCTAAGGATATGAAGTTGGCCAGTTCTGCTCAATTGGCTTTGTTTCATAGGTTATTTAATTCTTGTTTTCCATTAATACAACTGAAACATAAATCAATACCCCAGATTTCACTTCACCCCCAACCAGGGCTTCTAATGCCCTGAAAATGGTCATGTGTACACAACATAGGGAAAGATCACATGCAATTAAGTGTTCATGTTACCACATTATCTGCATAATCTATAACCAAAAATAATCTGACTATGCAGAATATTCTAGTCAAAGTTGTTTTCACCCATAATGTCTGCTTGCTGTGAAGTAGTCAGTGTGTTTTATGCCATTGATTCTAAATGGCAACATACTAATGGTGTGAGGGTAGTTACCCAAAGTTCTACAGCTTGTTCTAAAAGTTACATGGAATTACACAAATACCCTAAATATATATATATATTTTTTTGAAACAGGATTTTTGGTTTGTTGTTGTTGTTGTTGTTTTGTCTTTTTGAGACAGGGTCTCACTATGCAGTTCAGGCTGGCCTTGAGCTCACTTCAGTAGCCCAGGCTGGTGTTGAACTCGCATCAATCCTTCCTGCCTCAGCCTCCCAAGTGCTGGGATTACAGGTGTGCGCCACCACTCCCAGCTAACAGTATACATATATTATTAGCCATATATGTATAACAAAACTTCAGATGACCAGAGACACCCCCCCATCAAGCTCCTCTTAGGGACAGGAGCATCCAAACATTTGCTGGCATCAGGGAGAGCTGGTCATCCACATTACAGAAAAAGATGCATGTCTGCCCATGAGCTAGGACAGTGAGCCACGGTGGGATTGCAGCAAACTCACCCTCAGTGAGGTTGGAGAGTGGAACTTTTTTTTTTTTATATAAAGAACATTAAAATAGGGACACAGGGTGTGAAGTTCTCTTAAAAGTAGTAGATATGAATGCAAAGTGAAAAAAGAATAATGCACATGTGAAAAGTGAATATATAGATGCCAAGGGAGAGTGAGTCACAAGCACATGAGTTGTAAGGGGCTGGATTTGAGAGAACACATCAGGCAGTGCTACTTAATACCATCACATGATCTGCCCTGAGGCCCCGAGTTTCATTAAAATAGAGAGGGGTGCTGCAGAGCCCAGGAGACCGCTGTTGTTCTCTAAGGATCTGACAGGAGAAGGAAGCCTGCTTTGCCCAGGCTTGTGAGAGCTCAGCATGGAATGTCTCTACTGCGTCCTGGGATTTCTGCTGCTGGCTGCAAGACTGCCCCTGGATGCAGCCAAACGTGAGTAACTGCTCATGTATTCCACCCATTCTCTAGCTCCTGCCCTAAGGCATGGGTCCTAATGTCTTCTGGGCCAAAGTGGACCCAGGCTCCTCAGGGACCAAGCTCATTTCTTCCTCTGTGAACTATTGGAAATACGACTATAGCAAAATGCCTCCACCCACATGCTTTTGCTTTGAGCTCAGGGGAAGCAGTAACCAGGCAGCCCCCTGGTGCTGCCTTCCACCGCAGGGACCACAGGCTCTTACGAACAGTGACGGGAGAAAGGAGGATGGCCTCTACCCAGAGAACGCTGTTTTACCAACAACACCATCTGTCTTCCATCCAGCAGAGCTTAAGATAAATAGTAAGGTCCCAGATCTGCTGCAGGCTTTCTAGCTCCTGTCCCAGAAGCTCTTGCTAACCCTGCCGAACTTTCTCCAGAGTCCCATTCCAGCTTGCTGCTGCTGCTGCTGCCGCCATGAGGTAACTAGGAGAAGCAGCCATACGCGCTTCTCTACCCTGGTTAATGCTTTAGAGGATGAGACACTTTTCACAACGTTGATTGGGACCAGTGGCATCAGCAGCTTTGGGAGTGGGGTCAGGGCACCCCTATTTGAATCTCCCTGGCCCTTTCAGCAAGAGTTGAAAGCAAGAGGTCGCCTACTTGCGCCATCCCAGGCATGAGCAACCTCCATCCTCCAGACAGAGAAAGGGTACGGAAGAGGAGTCCTGATCATGAGTTGCCCAGAAGGCCATCCACCTCACGAGGGACCGCGGGCTCGCCAGGAGGCCAGGAGAGGTCCCCCTGAAGCAAGGAGTGCAGACGCAGGGTTCCTGTCTCCTGCGACTTGCACTGCGGCCCCGGCGGGGAGGGCTCAACACAACTGGGGATAGGGGAACCCAAACGGGACAGGCAGGACTGGTAACCGAAGTGTCTGAAGTTGTGGTTCGGGAGAGCGCGCAAAGCCCAGCCGCTGGGTCTCGCGATGGGCCGCAGGGGGCACTGACTTGGCCCAAGCAATGCAGCTAGCGGCCGGCCGAGCAGACTGGGCTCCCAGTCTGCCACGGGGCTGGGCCACGTTTCCTCATTTGCAAAAACCAAGCGAGAGTTCTCGCAGAGAGGCTCACAAAGTACTGGGCTGGGCTGCGAGGCTGCGTTGAGAGCAGACAGATTGCTCCCTCGCCCACACCTGGAACCTCCTGGACGGACAGACGCCCCGAAGTCTGCAACCGGAGAGACAGCGCAGTTAGAGCCCGGCCTGCCCCGCCCTGCACGCGGCCTGCAGGGCCGTGCCGTAAGCTCGGACATTCCCGGGTTCGTATTGCCCCAGACAATCTTGCCCCAAAACACTGGGGGGTGGAATAGGTCGAGTGATGCCCAGGCGCTTTGCAGTGAGCCCTGCTAAAAGGGAGGCAGAAGGCACTGCCTCTACTCTTTGGGGCGGGGCAGAGCCGGGAGTCCCGGGTGCAGACCACAGCCTCAGGGGTGCCGGGTGCGAACCAACGTTTCCCTCCACCTTCACTCGCTACACACACACACACACACACACACACACACACACACACACACACACACACGAGTTTTTCTTTAAATCTCTATTTACTATTGGGTTAATTTTATTTTTAAATTCAGCTTTCATTTTGAAACTAGTTGTGGAATCACATCAAATTGTAAGAAATAATACAGAAAAGTTTCCTTTGTTCAATTTATCCCCGTGATAACCTAATGCAAAACTGTGTCACAATCAAGATACACAACTGGCACCATGAGTCACTTAAAATACGGAAGAGCTCCGTCACCACAGGTCCTTTTATAGCCAAACCAACTCCTCCTCTACTGCCTCCCAGCTCCTGACAACCACAAATTAATAATGTTGTTGTTTATAGAATTCTACAAAAGGGAATTCTATAGTATGTAACATTTGGGGACTGGCTTTTTTTTTTTTTTAATTCAATTCCGTGGAGATTCATGGAAGATCCTTCATCAGTAGTTTGTTTCTTTTTATTGCTGAGCACCGTCCTATGGTGTGGATGTGCCGCAGTTTTTTTTTTCCATTGACCACTGATGGATATCTGGGTCACTCCAAATTGGGCCAGTGGGGTAAGCCACTATAAATATTCACATACAGATTTTTGTGAACATAAGATCTATTTCTCTGGGATGCAGGCCAAAGAATACAATTATGTGGTCATATGGTAGCTGCATGTTGAGTTTTATAAGATACTTCCAAAAGTGGATGTACCACTTTACATTCCCACCAGCAATGTATGAGTGACCCAGTTTCTCTACATCTTCAACTGCGTTCTGTACTGTTACTAGTTTTTGGTGGGGTCACACAGGGAGACCTATAGGGATATTTAATTGTGATTTTCCTGTGCACTTTACCATCAGCTAATGATGATCCTCTTAAGTGCTCATATGTCACCTATAAATCTTCTTTGGTGATATATGTCTTTTGCCTATCGTTTCATGAGATGTTTTATTTTATTTTTTGTATTTAGGGCAGGGTATACAGGGTCTCACTATGTAGATCAGACTCGTAGTGATACTCCTGTCTTCAGCCTCCCAAGTGCTGGGATTACAGGTAAGCACCACCATACCTAGTCTCAATCACCATTGCAGTGGGCCCCAGGGGTGGGGCCAGCACAGCACACTGGTGATCAAACCCTGGTCTCTGTATCTGCCTAAGCAGGTGCTTTAATCCACTAAGCTATCTGGCTGGCCCTTGGATGCTTTATTTTGTACTGCTGAATTTTGGAAATTGTATTTATTTATTCATTCATTCGTTTAATACAGGGTCTCACTATGTAGTTGGGACTCATAGAGTTCCTCCTGTCTCAGCCTTCCCAGCATTGGAATTACAGGTGTGTACCACCACACCCAGTTCTAGGGCTGCATGGCATGCTGTACCAGGGACTGAACTCTGGACCTTGTGCTTGCCAGGCAGTCACTTAGATTGCTGAGCTATCTGCCCAGCCCTTGGAAATTCTTTATATATTTCAGACACTAGTACTCTGTTGGAAATGTGTGCAAATAATTTGTCCTAGTCTGTAGCTCTCCTTTTCATCCTCTTTGTATGTAGTTTCACAGAGCAGAGCATCTTTATTTTACTGTGGTCCAATATATTCTATCGGGTTTTCATTTTATGTATTATACTTTTGGTGTCAGGTCTAAGAAGAATTCTTATCTATCTCTAAGTCCTAAAGTTTGTTTTTGCTTGTGGATTTTTGAAGCAGGATCTCACTATGTAGTTCAGGCTGACCTTGCACTCACTATATTACCCAGGCTGGCCTCAATCTGTTAGTGATCCTCTTGCCTCAGCCTCCCAAGGGCTGGGATTACAAGTGTACACAGCTATGCTGGCTAAATCCTGAAGATTTCACTTATGCTTAGTACATCCCTATAGTACCATTTGTTGAAGAATCTACCTTTTGCTATTGGATTATCTTTGCCTCTTTGTCAAGAATTAGTACAGCTTACCAGCACAGGTCTATTTCTGGATCCTCTGTTCTGTCCTGTTGATCTGCGTCTGTCCGATGCCATTCACCCTTGAAGTTTGTATTTTTTCCTTGACTTCTGGCATTTAAAAGCAGAGGAGAAACCTGTGTTTTGATTATACATATGGAAACACCAGCTTTCTCGCAGGATATAAGAAAGAATATTCTCTGGAACAATGGCAAGGGCCAATCCTAAGAATGAAAAGGTGTGAATCTCCATTTCCTCCAGATTAAAGATGACCCTAGAGGTGATTCACACCACTCTCTGAGGTGTGGGTTCTTCACCTACCCAGTGAAGGGGTTTGAGTTAAATGATTCAAGTTCTTTCCACAGGGCTCAGTTCAAAGTGAATTTCTAATTATAAACATTTGTCAATTAAGATGAATTTCCTCTCCTCACTTAGTATCTCTCTCCAAATATGGGCAGAATCACTGGACATTTGGGTTTTGTCTCATTTGAAGGCCTAGAGAAAACACATAGCTGAGGTTAACCAGCCTGCTCAGCAGCAAGACTAAGCCAGAAATTAAGCCTCATTAACCCCAAATTGGTGCTTCCCCCAATTCCTGTGCTGCCCCTTGCCCTGACCTAAGAGAGGAATCCAAGAAAGAGGCAAGTGCTAGGCATTCCTTCTGAACACCCCCTAAATGTCACTCCTTGCAGGAGGCCTCTGTCTTAAGAAGAGGACACAGATTTTCTGACCATATAAATTGGCGAGAGAGTAATTTAACACGGCATATGACTCAGAACTGACCGGAGGTTACAGCTAATTAGCTTTTGGCTGCAACAGAATAGGCTGAGTAAGACACTTATTATCTCAAGCAATCAGTCCAGTGGCAGCCAGAGCTAGAGCGATGGCTCACCGATGTCCTACAGGACTCTTTCGCAGCTTTTTACTGATGCCCTTGACATGTTAGCCGTTTCCTCAGATTCATGTCCTCACAGTTAATATGACTGTCACAGGTCCAGATATCATGTCATTATTCTGCCATCACCCAAATCAATTCTGAAAAGGAAAAAAAAATAGTTCTTACCTGCTTCTTCTGCAAAAGGAAAAGAACTTTTCCCAAAGGTGCCCAGAAACCCTCCTCCCAGCTCTCACTGGCCAGGATTTAATCATTTGCTCCTGTACAGGATATAAGGAATGTTTGAGCTAGATTAATGAGCCTCTGGGGTTTTGATCTGTTATAATAGAAGCTCTGCCAGCAAGAGATAAAAAAGAATTCAGTGAACCAATCTTCTATTATGTCCAAAGAAAGAAGGGGCCACATGACCGCCAGGATTGCCAAGCAAGGTCAAAAGATAGAGAGCAATTCAGGATTAGAAATAAGTATACATGGCCAGAGAGACAGCTCAGTGGCATGAGCATCTGTCTTCCAAGCACAAGGTCCCAAATTTGATCCCAGATACCATGGGAAAAAAAAAAAAAAGCATAATATTTTAAACTCTTTTGAGGGGCCTGGCGGGATGGCTCAGTGGTCTAAAGCGCCTGCTTGGGAAAGCTTGGGAGGCTTCAGGGACCGCAGTTCGATCCCTGGCACCACATGCTGCGCCAGCCCTGCCCTAGGGGCGGGCTGAGCCAGCCATAAAAAATGAGTGAAAAAGGGGCCTGGCGGGATGGCTCAGTGGTCTAGAGCGCCTGCTTGGGGAGGCTTGGGCTGCT